>PVJL010008562.1:0-65615 GCA_004026885.1 Lyroderma lyra
CTTTGCTTTCAGTTTTATATTCCGCATATGAGTGAAGTCATACAGTTCTTTGTTTTTTTCTGTCTGGCTTATTTCACTTAGCATGATGATCTCCAGGTCCATCCATTTTGTTGCAAATGGCAGTATTTCATCTTTTCTTACAGCTGAGTAATATTCCATTGTGTATATGTACCACAGCTTCTTTATCCAGTCATCTGTCTCAGGGCACTTTGGTTGTTTCCATGTCTTGGCCACTGTGAACAGCACTGCAGTGAACATTGGGGTACATACGTCTTTGCGGACAAAGGCTTTCAAGTCTTTTGTGTAGATCCCCAGAAGGGGGATTGCTGGGTCAAATGGTAGCTCCATTCCCAATTTTCTGAGGAACCCCCACACTGTCTTCCACAGTGGTTGTACCAGTTTGCACTCCCACCAGCAGTGTACCAGAGTTCCTTTTTCTCCACATCCTCTCTTGTTATTCCTTGTCTTGTGGATAATAGCCATTCTCACAGGTGTGAGGTGGCATCTCATTGTGGTTTTGATTTGCATTTCCCTGAGAGCTAATGAGGATGAGCATTTTTTCATATGTCTGTTGGCCATTTGTATTTCTTCGTGGGAGAAGTGTCTGTTTAGTTCTTCTGCCCACTTTTCAATTGGGTTGTTTGTTTTTTTGTTGTTAAGTCTTATTAGTTCTTTATATATTTTAGATATTAGACCCTTATCTGATGTGTTATTTGCAAATATTTTCTCCCATTCAGTAGGCTGTCTCTTTGCCTTGTTGATGGTTTCTTTTGCTGTGCAGAAGCTTTTTAGTTTTATATAGTCCCATTCATTTATTTTCAGCAAATCTGATCTTTAACATCATTGGCTACAATTAGACAATATGCCCTTGCCTAAACCCAATTCTAAAAGGAGGAATCTACCCCCCATGGTTGGCTTAAGTTAAGCAAGAGCCACCCCAAGAACTACAGTTGTACTTACACTGCCCTGAATTCATGGCCTCTATAAAGAAACTATAATCCTTAGGAAGGTGAATTGGCCATGGCTAAGAGGCAGGAGACCCAATTTCTGCCTTTCTTAGAATTCAAGAAGTGTAAGTAAGGTATGATACAGTCAAGAAACTTAACAACTGGAAGAGTATTCTAAGTCTGCTAGGAATAAGGTGAACTGATCTTTTTATCACATCAACCTTTCTTTCTAGATAATTTAAAGGTCATTTCCTTTATATTTGGATACAACACAGCCAACGGAATTTTGTAATATTTCAAGCATTATTTGCAATTCATAAGAAGAGTTAGAAAAGTGCCAGGACCTTCTTTCTACATTTAATTTTTCAGCATCCACTAAATGTACTATTTCAACTAGAAGCTAAAACTTCAAATAAAGAAACCTCAGTATGAAGTTAGCTTATTTATTTATTTTTCTCTTCTGTTTATTTTCAGATTTATGTTTGAGGTTGTGCTGACTTCTCTAAACATGTTTATAAAACTCTGTAGTTCTTTATTATTTTTAATTGAAGCTTAAAATGTGTACCCCTGCTACTAGGTATTTGATGTAAAAAGGCAATTTCAATTTGAAAAGGCCATGGCAAATAGTTCCTGAGACATGTTAGTGTTTTATTGTGGGCATAATTCTTCTTTCTGATCTATATTCTGATTATCTATTCAGAGGAAGCACTTAGTGTCCACTTAAAATATAGGAAGCCTTTCCATTCTCATCCACTCGAATATTGTAAGCCAAACAATAGACTTTATAAACACAATACAAATGTCCCAAATCAAGACACGAAGCTTCAACCTTCTCCAAGCAACTTTGTGAGAAATTCCTGCTTTTTTCCCTCAATAATCAATTTAAAAAATAGTTTGTCAGTACTTAAAAATATGAGTAGCAGAGTGAAAGTTTCATATTGCTAAAAGTAAAAAGGAAAGACACTCAGTTTAGACTAAAAATAGCAACTCACATGCTGAGGTACATTCGTGAGTGTTTACTTACAATGAATCTTTACCAGACATCACAGTGATTAGAGTACAACCTTATCCTTTTGAAGTCAACAAAGTACAGGACATCCACTTTTTCTAATCATAGAATGCTTTAATCAGGTCTCAGGAAGAGAGTCTGGTGTGGAATATAGCAATGTTCTTACAGTCATGCTGAGCAGATGTGGGTTTATGCAAATAACTCATGGAAAGTTAGCAATCTTCCAACAAGTCAATAAATGCTTTGTGCTAATATTGCCTGTAATTACCAGGAAACTATGAACCTACCTTCTGTATCACATGATTCTGAGACAATGGTCCCTGAAATCTATGTTCATTGAAATAAAATGTTATGACCCACCCTCAACCCCACCCTCATTTAGTTCTTTGGTAAAAATAAGAAAGCATTCCTGCAATTTGCAAACCTTTGGCATGTTTGATTTTGGTGTCTGACTTCAGCACATTTGTTTATTCTAGTGTCAATCCAAGTGCAGACCACGGAAAACGGGTCCAGCCACAAGAGAGTTGATATGGTTGCCATGAAAATACAACACAGATCCCCAGCTGCAGGGAACATCAATGACTGATGCTCTCAGCTGCTGCCTTTTTGGACCCACCACTACAATCACAAGCTGTTCACAGACGACTAACCACTAATTATGCAAGTCTCCTTTACTGAGTAAGTACTCCCTATTATCCTCGCAGACCCTCTCTTAGAACTACTTTGTAGTCCAAGCCTCTTTCTACCCAATCCCTCTTCCTTTCTCCTCTCCTTTCACAGGTGTCAGACCTGTGTCATGGTCTACCTGATCCCACCACATCCTGCACCCACTCCAATCAATCTCTCAAAAGTCTGATCCCATCTTGGGAGTCTGTGTGTAGACCAATCTAAACTAATTCACCTTGCTTCCCATAAGTTCACCAAAAGGCACCATACTTGAAGTCTCTGTTGAATAATAAAGACTACAACATGTTCAACATATGGATTATAGAATTTTCAAGAAGTAAAACTTTATCATAGTCCAATAAATAAACAAACTAATAAAGAATAGGCCAATGAAGTCCCTTTAATACCTACATATTGTGAACTTGAAATGTTATATAACATTTTGAGGAGTAAAATGAATCAGCTCAGTACATGGATACAGGGTGAAAATGAAATGGTAACTGCACTACAGCTCCTTTGGGATGATACTGGAAGTCAGTGATGAGGGGAAATCCTCCCAATGGGCAGAGCTAGGAGAGCAAATCAAGTGTTACAAGGAGTGGACTGCAGTGAATCAAGTAGGAGTGCCTCGCAGGCCGCTTTGCAGGGCATGGGCACTCATGTCCCAGCTGCCAGAATTGCTTGCAGCCTAGTTCCTGTCTGAGAAATGGTCTTGTCTGAAGAGGTGGTGGGAAAGAGAAAATTGGTTCTGTTCTCTACAAACAGCAGTCCTGTGTTTAGGCTGGTCAGTTTTAGGAAGAATTACCTAAATAATTTGAGAATCTTGAAACCGATTTTTTTAACACTACATATTTGCCCCAAACCACCTGAAAAATTTTGGTGTACTTCCAAGGGTATTTATACTTACTTCAGTTTAGAAACCACCTCTCATCATCAGCTGTTCTCACCTAGACTACGAGTATCTCAACATTATCCTTCCCGGAATCCTAGTATTATGTACACTTTCTTCTCCACCTCCTTGCCCTCAATGTTATGGCTATTGCAGCCAGACAGATATTTTATAAATTGAAGTCTTGCCTCATCTCTGTTAATCCCTTACAGATGGCTTCGCATGGGTCTTGGGATAAAGAAGCAAATTCTCAGCATCACCTACTGGCCTTGCATGACTCAGACCCTCCTGGACCCTCCAGTCTTCCCTGCAATCACCATGGAGGAGGCCACTGAACCTGCAACTTCCTCCCTTATACCTTAGTGCTTCCCTCTCACTGCTCATCTTCTGGAATGTTCTTTCCTCCTTCCCTCTTTACCTGCTGAGTTCTACTCAAATTTCAGGGCTTCAGCTGAGATTTTGCTTTTTGGGGAAACTTTTCCAGATCCAGAGAAGTTAAATCTTCTGTAACAAAGGTGCCTCTGTTTCCTGGTTTATCTAGGCAGTCCAGATTTTCACCAGTTGTCTGGTTACTGGCCCCCTCTCATTTGCTGATTTAAGTCATCTGGTCTCCAAACCTATAATCCACTTTAATTACACACTGTGCTTGTGTTTCATCAGAATTACCCCAACTTTTGAAAGCACGTATTATTTTATTTTTTAGTACCTGTTTTCTTAGAGAAATTATAATGAAGGCAATAAAATGTCTATCATGTCCATCATTGACTGCCCAATATATGGTCAAATCATTGGCACATAGTAAATACTCAACAAATATTTCTCAAATGAATGCAAGATTGAAAAATTGAGGCATTAAAATATTATCCAATCGCTTTTACCAAGAAAGAACTGTTATCAGTTTATACCCCTACCTATTAGTAATATTTGTGACATTATTCCAATAGGCCCAGTTGTGTTAAGTGCTACCCTTAAAAAAAGTTACTAGGGATAAAATCGTTGCAGGTTTTGCTTTAATTTGCATTTCTCTGGTAACTGGAATGATAGACATTTAGTCTTTACTACTTATATTCCATTGTCAATTTTCCACTTACATTCTGAGCTTTTTCATATTGTAGTTTTGTAATGTTATTATACTTGTGAACAATTTATTTACTGTAAGTATTAGATTGGTGCAAAAGTAATTGTGGTTTTGGACAATGACTTTTAAATCATTATAATTAGGCTCAAACACATCTGTATCAATCAAAATAGTAACCATTACAATCAACACATTTTCGTCAGCTAGAAGTAAGTTTGTTTATTCCTATAGTATAAAAATCTGTGCTTCCAGATTTGATGAACTCTTCGAAAGCATTTTCTGCATCCTGCTGGTTGTGGAAACATTTTGCTTGTTGAGATGCTTGTCGGTTGGCAAGTGATCAGGTGAATATGGCATATGAGGCCAAACTTCATAGCCCAATTTGTTCAACTTTTGGAGCGTTGGTTGTGCGAAGTGCGATTGGGCATTGTCATGGAGAAGAGTTGGGCCCTTTCTGTTGAGCAATGACAGTTGTAGATGTTGCAGTTTTCGGTGCATCTTATTGATTTACTGAGTACACTTCTCAAATGTAATGATTTTTCTGGGATTCAGAAAACTGTAGTGGATCAGACTGGCAGCAGACTACCAAACATTGACCATGACCTTTTCTTGGTACAAGTTTGGCTTTGGGAAGTGCTTTGGAACTTCTCAGTCCAACCACTGAGTTGGTCATCGCCCACTGTCATACAAATCCACTTTTTGTCACACGTCACAATTCTAGTGAAAAATTTTTCATTGTTGTTGCCTAGAATAAGGTAAGATGACACTTCAAAATGGCGATTTTTTAAAAAAAATTTCCAGTTAACTCATGAGGCACTCACTTATTGATCTTTTTCACCTTTTCAGTTTGTTTCAAATGCCAAACAACTGCAGAATGGTTGACGTTGAGTTCTTCAGCAACTTCTGGTGTAGTTGTAAGAGGATCAGCTTTGATGATTGCTCTCAATTAGTCATTGCCAACTTCCAATGGCCGGCCACTGTGCTCCTCACCTTCAAGGCTCTTGTCTCCTTTGCAAAAATTCTTCAATCACTACTGCATTGTACATTTGTGAGCAGTTCCTGGGCCAAATGTGTTGTTGAAGTTGTGAGTTTTTTCCCTTGCTTTACAATCCATTTTGAACTTGAATAAGAAAATCTTTTGAATTTTTTTTTTGTCTAACATCATTTCCAGAGTCTAAAATAAACACAAAATAAACAGCAAGTAATAAGCCATTAGCAAAAAAAATACAGCATTTTAAATATGCATTAAAATGATGTATAACATAATCATATTTATTTAAGAATGTATTCCAGTATCAAATGGAAAATTTCAACAATGCAAAAACTGCAATTACATTTCCACCAAATTAATATTAATGCTTTATCTGGTTTATTTGATGCCAACTGAACATGACAGTTATTCTTAATTATTGTTTTCTTCTTTCCTATTTGTTGCTTTTCATCCTTTGCAAGATTAACATTTTTGTAATAAAGAGTCTGTTAACCATTTCTTTTATAATTTCATTTCTTGTCAGGCATACTCATATTTTTTGTAAAGGTGTGAGAATTTTAAAAATATATTTCCTGTTTTTTCATTAACTCTTGGTTATTTTTTAAGCTCTTAGTCAAAGTTCATTTTGACATTTGATATGAAGTGTGAATTTGAATAATTTTTTCAATTCTCTTAGCTACAAAATAACTTTGAAAAATAGCTAGTTATAGATGAACTTTAGTACAGCTTCTTCTAATTCATAAGTATTGTAGCACCTGCAAAGAACTGAGATGCAGTCATATATGCAAATATCATGAGGATGATTGGAAGTATAATGAGATCAGTCTCTGACAAGAAATCTAAGAAGGTGACCACACGCCCATCCTGTAGATTATGGTGTGTCCATGAACATTTATGGAGTTCAATGGTACTTTTGTGTGTGTAAGGCTGCATGAAGACCTTTAAATCAAAAGTGTTCTGTAGAACAATAGAAAGTATAGTATGTAAATGGTATGTGGATTTGGGGCAGCTATTCCTTGCAAACAAGATACTCATCTTAATAAATGACTCATAATGAGGAATCTGCTCATTAACAACAAAGTTTCTCCATAGCCACTGGTAGATATTGTCTTAGTCTGGTGAGGGTAGAGAGGAAGCAAGTGGGAAAGGAAATTATAAACACTAAGACAGATGGACTTTAGATGGTAGTGAAAGATGACAGTATTTAGTCTGACAATCTTAAGTCATATTGGTCAATTTTTTTATACCAGCTGATACATTCTAGACTTGCACACAAACCTTTGTGAGGACATGCATGCGTTTAGAAGAAGGTGGATAGTGTCTGGGGTGAAGTCTGTCCTTTTTTAAGTGTACAAGGCTGACCCAAAGAAATGTCAATCCCCATTCACAGCAGCTTATCCAACTGAACCAAAATGGTGGCTCAGAAGTCTTTGTAAAATCACGCATTAAAAACAGATGGGAGTGGAATAGGGTAAAGACACCTATAGTTGAAACTCCACACACTCTCAGTCATTGAACAACATATCCAAGTCTTTGGAGCAAACATGTAACTTTTTAGACTGAGTTGAAACCTAACACAAGGTTGAGCTTTCTGCTAGCAGCATTGATTCACCATATGTTGTCCAAGAACACATTCCCATAGCTGACTTTCAATCATTGGTTTCCAAAGCCACATAATAAACCTCATTTGTATTCTTTCTTTCTCTCAGGGAACTAAGTAGATCTCAACCTATTTCTTTTCATTTATTTGAAATAAAAATTAGGTCTGTCATTTGTTTTATTGTTTTTATTCTTGATAGAAAAAATGATGAATGCATTTTTTGCAGCAAAGAATGGAGATAGGAATCCTCTATTAGCCACCATTGTATTTCTCCCTCCCTTTTTGGTTATTGGATTAAATTTTGCTTATATGGATATGACTACTGTTATTCTGTTCTATGTAATGATTGTTGTGCTGCTTTCTTAGCTCAGCTGACCTTGTCCTTCTAATGTGACAGTGATTTCAGTGATTTCATTCAGATAGTATTACAAAATGCCAAACTTGAATATGAAAATAGAAATTGTGAAAAATACATCAATTTTTGTTTGTTTATTTTTTAAGGTTTAAGAATATTTTTGAGTAATCAATGCATTGTAACCTAAAGATCAGATTGAGGCAATATTGAATCCTTTTTAAAAAGTGTACTCCAAGTTGTGCTTGTCCCCTTGTAACATGCATATAATTCATTCAACAAATCTTTATGGATTATGCCACCTGCCATTGTGACTTTTGGCATTATAGCATTGAACAAAACAGAAATCTCTACCCAGGTGTCTGAGTTCTGGATAATCTAGATGGGATCTGCCATATAAACCCATCTGCTATACCCAGAGTATCCAGGTATGTCTCTTATTATCCTTTTTCCCAGCATTTTTGGGAAGAATTTTAATAGTGCATAAAATTTAAACAGTGTTAATAAAATATCTTAGAGACCAAGGCTGTTCCCAGAGGATGCTGTGTTATTTATAATCCAGCTAAGCCGTGCCACTGTGACTGATGTGCATGACACCATGGTGTCCTCCATAATTCCATAGAAAAGAGAAACCATATTTTGCCATTATACCTTTAAGTCACAATTTGGGTTCAGGCAAGCATCCTTTTCTTTTAAATAATCTTGGAAATCCAGTATGTACAAGTCAAATGTCGTATCTCACAATGAAGTGTTTTAGAGATTAGCATTTTGTACTCAGAAGGGAAATAAAACCATTAGAGTATGAACCAAGCCTGTGCAAGCCTCATTCACATATGTACTGAGTTTAATTACTACAACCACTACTGGGAATACATTTTTTTTAATTGTACTTTGCCCAAAATCCATATAATTGGGTTTGTTAGGTTTTGCCATGAGGGCAAGACCAGAAATAAAAAGAACAGGCCTAAGGAATCATGAGTGGGAGCGGGAGTGGGAGTCTTCCTCTCCCATGGACCCAGACAACAGCTATAAATTCCTAACACAGAAACCAACTGGGGGAGGGGTGGCGCAAACTGAAATCCAACTGCAGGCTCAGATTATGAGAAGATGGGACAGACAGAAACAAAGGGCTGGTTGATGAATGTCCTTACCTGCTTCACCACCTTGTGCCCATGACTCTAACATGAGGAGCACAGTTAGAACTGGGCTGAGCCCTTGACAGCAGGTCTGACAAAAACGGGGTGATGGAGGGCAGCAAACCAGGGTCAGGAGTAAGGGCAGCATTCAGGGCTCCAGAGAACAGGAAAGAGGAACATCGTGATGGGCCTCTTCATGGCCCTTCTGCCACCAGACCTGAGATGGCAAAAGATTGCTTTCAAACCCCATATTTGGGGGTAAAGGCTAATATTCAGTCATTGTCTCTGGACCTGAAGAGAACAGCCTTACATGTGCTCAGTGATTGTTGGTGACTAATGGAAATTGGCTAAGCCCAGGGAAGAACTGAGAGAGTCAACATTGAAACCCAGATCTGTCTACATGTGATTCTCCTTCTGAAATAAGAGCTATAATGCTTAGTTCTCATCTTACCAAAGTGGAGTGAGAACTGATCTTGATAGGCACTGAAAGATAAGCCTTATGCTGTGCTAGAAAGAGCCAAGTTCATCAAATGAGCACAAGGGAGAAATTCTAAAATAATTGGGAAGGATGTTGGAAGTTTGGACAGATTTTTTAAGCTGTTCAAGTCACTAATGATGGTATATTTCTGAGGTCAGGGGTCAATGGATGAAGGGGAAAGACTGGAGAAAGATCCAGACTATGATTGTCAAGCCTTCAAGGGTTGTATAACCTCATTGTTTGATTTTTCTACACCCCACATTCCCTGCACAAACTTCTTTCATCAGGGTTGAGTAAATTTTTTAAACTTTTAAGGTGCATTAAAATGCATTTTAGTGATAACAGATTGAGATGTTTATAATAAATACAATTAAAAATGTATTGTGCTATTGCAAAGCAAGAACGAAAATCACTAATGTTCCAATTTAATGCCACTGTGAATAAATAGAACAATTTAAGCTGATTGGCTGAAAATTTTGTGCCCACATCTAAAAGTATTTAAATAAAATGAAATGCATAGCAGTACCTTTGTGTATTCTCAGCCCAGAAAAGCATTATCTTGACTGAAGTTTATCTCTCTTTGTCTATCTTTCTTGAAGACAAACAAGCCAGTAGCTGAAGGCCTTCTTGATCTTCCCCCACTTCCTTGGCATTTTACTTGTTAATTTATTTTTGACATTCAACATTATTTTACATTATTTTCAGGTGGGTAGACATTTATATAATTAATGTAGTCCTCCCCCCAAAAGTTCTAGTGCCCATCTGATAACCTGTATAGTCTTAATAGTCAAAGTAACTCACACTTGATTTTAAAAAATGTTAAGAGATCTTACACTGGAGGAAATCCATTTTTGGCAGATCATGAGGGTTTTTCATAATTCTTGTGGCCCACTACTGGCTTTTCTGTTGACCTGCACATATGTTTCTTTAACTTGCAACCAATGGTAAGAACCTTCTTATTCCAAGTGTTTTCACCCTGAGATGCTCAGAAAGGATGCCATTTAAGCATTTCCTTGGTCTCACTGCTCTAAAGCTTAAATGTGGTGCCAGCTCCCATAACTGGCACACATCCACACAGTCCCATTACATCTGGCTTAATTCAATTCTACTCCAGCAGCTAATCTTATCTGAAAATGGAAACACAGCAAGGGGAAGCGGCCATATCAGTGTAAGTTTCAAAACTAGTTTGGGTGTGAGCGAAGTCTCTTGTGAACTCATAACTAGAATGACAAAATATTGTGTGAAATGCTGGGATTCACTGTGGTTGGCCATGATAAGCAACAGAAAGGAAAGTCAGGCAACGAGATCAAAATACTCAATGCTTACACCTTTGCTGTGTACATGAATTTTCATGTTTCACAACCTCAGTTACAAAGCCCATATGTTTAAGTGAAGAAGAGTACTGATCTCACCACTGCCAGTGCCATTTTAAGGAGTTGAAAAAAAAGAAACAAGAACAAAAATGAAAATGTTAGCTATTAAACAGTATTATTCTGTCCATAAACACAACATAAAATGATTTTTAGTAAGTAAAGTAAGGAAGCCTGAAAAGCCCAGATTCAGCTCTAGGTTCACTGGCCTGCTGTCTTTGCAATCGAATCACCAGCCACTTCTCTGACTTCGTATCAAAGTGATCATTTGAATGGGCCACAGTCTTAATCTGTCAAAGAAATAATTTCCTGGTTTTTCGGGTTTTGCCACGTGCTCAGGTTCGTTTAGAGAACATTGTGGTCAAACATTTGTAACTGAGTTTATACAACACACAGGGACATTCTCTCAGAAGCCTATTTGTTTACCAGTTTGTGCCTTTCATTCTTTCTTTAACAAATGCTTATTGTGTCAAGCACTGTGCTTTGGGAGAAAGTAGAGGGAGCAAAAGCAGATTCTGTTTATCCCAAATACATTTGTCAGTTGTACCTGTCTTTCAGCAAACAGCGATGGATTTGTTTTGCTTTGTTTTCTGTAAGCTGGAAAAACTGTGCTCTCTGTGGCCTGAGCACAGAACTGTTGGTTACAAGTTTACCTTTTTATTTGCTCATTTCATGGCCTTCAGCCACAGCCTCCTCCATTTCCTCATTTATATAACTTGGAAAAACAGCCCTAAACTCTCAAAGATTAACCAATCAGGGATTTCAAGTGATTTTAAAATAACATCGTTTTTCTGTATTATTTTATTTTTATTGTAATTTTATTTTTTTTTACTGCTAATTACATTTATTACAGTTTATCTTTTATAGCAACACCCAGTTCCTCCACTGAAATCTATTTTCTTTTTTTTTTTAATGCATTTTTATTGTTAGATGTATTGGGGTATATTATTTTATTTTTATTTAATTTACCATAGAGGAAATACAATTTACTGGATCCTAATCTATTCATCATCCAGCCTTTAACAACTTTTAACATTTGGCAATCTTGTTTCATCCATCTCTCACAGTTTTTTGTTTGTTTGTTTGTTTTTGGCCAGAGTATTGTAAAGTAAATCATAGACATCATATCATTCTACCCATCAATACTACAGCATGTATCTATAACAGATCTGGCCTTTTTGTAATCACAATGCCATTGTTATACTTTACAGTTTTAACAATAATTTTAATATTATCTAATAATCAGTAGGTGTTCAAATTGCCCTGTCCTTTTTTCTAATTGTTAAATTTATTGAAGTGGCATTGGTTGCAAAGATTACATAGGTTCCAGTTGTACAGTTTTACAGTACATCGTCTATGTGTTGCATTATGTGTTCACCACCCAGAGTCAGTTCTCTCTATTACCATATATTTGATTACCCATCTCTCCTCTCCCATCCACCTCCCTGTTTACCCTCAGGTAACCACTAAACTATTGACTGTGCCCATGAGTTCTGTTTCTTTGTTGCTTTCGGTTAGTATTTCATATATAAGTGAAGTCATATGATTTCTTGCTTTTTCTGGCTTATGTCACTTAGCATGATGATCTGAAGTTCCATCCATTGTACTGCAAATAGCAGTGTTTCATCTTTTCCTACAGCTGAGTAATATCCTATTGTGTATATGAATCACAGCTTCCTTATCCAGTCATCTATCAAAAGGTACTTTTGTTGTTTCCATGACTTGGTCACCATGAACAGCACTGCGATGAACATTGGATACGTAAGTCTTTGCAGACTAAGTTTTTCAAATTTTTTGGGTATATACCCAAGAGGATTGCCAGGTCATATGGTAATCCCATCCCCAATTTTCTGAGGACCCTCCACCCCATCTTCCATAGCAATTGTACCAATTTGCACTCCCACCAGCTGTATGCGAGTGTTCCTTTTTCTCCACGTCCTCTCCAGCACTTGTTACCCCTTGTCTGGTTGACAATAGCCATTCTAACAGGTGTGAGGTGGTATCTCATTGTGGTTTTAATTTGCATTTCCCTAATAGTTAATGAAGTTGAGCATTTTTTCATGTCTGTTTGCCATTTGTATTTCTTCATAGGTGAAGTGTCTGTTCAGGTCCTCTGCCCACTTTTTAATTGGATTGTCTGTTTTGTTGTTGTTGAGCCATACTAGTTCTTTATATATTTTAGATATTAGAACCTTATCAGATGCAGTGTTGGCAAATATTTTCTCCCATTCAGTTGGCTGTCTTTTTGCTTTGTTGAAACTTCTTTTGCTGTGTAGAAACTTTTTAGTTTGATATAGTCCCATTCACTTATTTTTGTCTTTACTTCCTTTGCCTTTGAGGTCAGATTTATGAAGTTCTCCTGAACCCAAGATCTATAAGTTTAGTACCAATGTTTCTTCCTTATAGTTTATTATTTCTGGTCTTATATGGAGGTCTTTAATCCATTTTGAATTAATTTTAGTATGTGGTAACAGTTCATAGCTCAGATTCATTCTTTTGTATGAGGTTTTCCAATTTTCCCAGTACCATCAACTGAAGAGAATTTCTTTTCCCCATTCAATATTTTTTGCTCCTTTGTCAAACATTACCTGTCTGTATATTTATGGGTTTATTTCTGGATTTTCTATTCTGTTCCATTGGTCTGTGTGTCTGTTTTTCTGCCAATACCAAGCTGTTTTGATTATTGATACTATGTAGTATAAATTGAAATTGGGGAGTGTGATACCTCCAGCCTTATTCTTTTTAAGTGAGATTGCTTTGGCTATTCAAGGCTTTTTGTGGTTCCATACAACTCTGATAATTTTTTTAATCTATTTTGTGAAAGAATGTTTGTGGGATTTTGATGGGAATTGCCTTAAATCTGTCCATTGCTTTGGGAAATATGGCCATTTTAACAATGTTAAGTCTTCCAATCCATCAACATAAAATGTCTTTCCATTTCTTTGTGTCCTCTTCAGTTTCTTTTAATAGTGTGTTGTAGTTTTCCATATATAGTCAGTCATGTTCTTTGTTAAATTAATTCCCAAGTATTTTATTCTTTTTGTTGCAATTGCAACAGGTATTGATTCTCTCATCCCTTTTTCTGAAGTTTTGTTGTTTCTATATAGAAGTGCAATTAATTTTTGTCCATTGATTTTGTATCCTGAAACTTTATTGTATTGGTTTATTATTTCTAACAGTTTTCTGGTGGAGTCTTTGGAATTTTTTATAGAAAGGATCTTGTCATGTGCAAATAGTGACAGTTTGACTGCTTCTCTCCCAATTTGAATATTGTTATTTCTTTCTCTTGCCTGATTGCTGTGGCTACAACTTCCAGTACCGTATTGAATAGCAATTGTGACAAGGAGCATCGCTGTATTTTTCCTGATTGTAAGGGCATGGGCTTCAGTTTTTCCCCATTCAGTATGACATTAACAGAAGGTTTGTCGTACATGACCTTTACTATGTTGAGGTACTTTCCTTCTATACTCATTTTTTCAGTGTTTTGATCATAAATGGATGTTTTATCTTGTCAAATGCTTTTTCTGCATCAATTGATATGAACATATGGTTTTTATCTTTTAGTTAGTTTATGTGGTGTATCACATGGATTGATTTGTGTATGTCAAACCATCCTTGTGCTCCTGGGATGATTCCCATTTGATCATAGTGTATAATCTTTCTGATGCGTTGTTGTATTGTATTTGCTAATATTTTGTTTAGGATTTTTTTTGTCTGTGTTCATCACAAATATTGATCTATAGTTTTCTTTTTTTGTATTACTTTTACCAGGCTTTGGCATTAGGGTAATGTTGGCCTTGAAGAATGAGTTGGGAAGCATTGTTTCATCTTCAACTTTTTGGAAGAGTCTGAGGAGGATAGGCATTAGTTCTTTGAATGGTTGGTAAAACTTAGTGAGACTGACTGGCTTTTGTCTTGGGAGAGGTTTTGGATCATTGCTTCAATTTTTTTACTATTGATTGGTCTATTTAGATTATCCAGTTCTTCTTGGTTCAGTCTAGGTAAACTATATGTTGCTTGAAACTTGTCCATTTTTTTTAGGTTGTTAAATTTGGTGGCATAAAGTTCTTCATAATATTTTCTTATGATCCTTTATGTTTCTGTTGTATCAGTGGTAATTTCTCCCCTTTTATTTCAAATTTTGGTTATTTGCATGCTTTCTTTTTGTCCTTTGGTTAGTCTGGCCAGGTATTTGTCAATTTTATTGATTTTTTTCAAAGAACCAGCTATTTGTTGCATTATTTTTTTCTGTTCTCTTACTGTTCTCAATTTCATTTAGCTCTGCTCTAATTTTTATTATTTCTTTCTTTCTGTGCATCTTGGGTTTTTCTGGGTTTTTTTTTTCCTCTAGTTCTTAAAGATGGAATGTCAGAATGTTTACTTGTGATTTTTCTTGTTTCTTTGCATAAGCCTATAATGATATAAATATTCCTCTTATTACTGCTTTTGCTGGGTCCCAATAATTTTACTAAGTTGCACTTTCATTGTCATTGGTTTCTATGTATTTTTAATCTCTTCTTTTGTCTCTTCTTGATCCAGTCATTTTTAATAATATGTTGTTTAATCTCCATGTTATGTGACTTTTTCTGTTTTCTTTTTGCAATTGATCTCCAATTCCAAAGCTTTGTGATCTGAGAATACACTTGGTATGATTTCAGTCTTTTGAATTTGCTGAGGCTAATGAGCACATGGTCTATCCTTGAGAATGTTTCATGTGCACTAGAAAAGAATGTATAGTCTTGTGTTGTCAGATGAAGTGTCCTGTAAATATCGATTATGTCCAATTACCATAATGTATTATTTAAACCTGATACTTCCTTATTTATTTTCTGTTTGGATGATCTGTCCATGGCTGTTAAGGGGGTATTTAGGTCCCCTACTATAATTGTGTTTTTTTAAGTTTTTCCTTTTAGATCTGTTGGTAGTTAATTTGCCAGTTTTGGTGCTTCCTGATTGGGGCCATATATATTAAAGGGTGTCATGTCTTCTTGTTATTTTATTGTCCCTTTTATCACTATGAAATATCCATCTTTGTCTCTTGTTACATTTTTTATCCTTAAGTTTGTTTCATCAGCTATCAGTATGGCAACTCCTATTTTTCTCTGGATGCCATTTTTTTGGAATATTGTTTTCCACCCTTTCAGTCTGATTCTGTGTTTGTCCTTATGGCTGACATGTATCTCTTGGAGACAGTATATAGATGGGTTTTGGTTTTTAATCCTGTCTGCTACTCTGTGCCTTTTTATTAGTGAGTTCAGTCCTTTTACATTGAGGGTGATGAATGATATGCAAGGATTTTCTATGACCTTATTTCCCTTCTTTTTTATTTCTTTTTAGTTATCCCAACTCTTCCCTATTTATTTTGATTTTTTGTTTCAGGTCAAATAGCCTCCTTCAGTACTTCATGAAATGCAGACCTCATGCTAGAGAATTCCCTCAGCTTCTGTATGTCTGAAAAGGTCTTTATTCCTCTTTCATATCTAAAGGATAATTTTGCTGGATAAATTATTCTTGGTTGGTAGTTTCTCTCTTTTAATATTTTGAATATTTGATTCCACTTTCCCCTGGCTTGTAGAGTTTCTGCTAAGAAGTCTGATGATAGCCTGATGGATTTTTCTTTAAAGGTTTAAAGAGAATTCTCTCTTTGACTTTTATTTTTGACATCTTCAGTATAATGTGTCTTGGAGAAGATCTGCTGGAGTCCAGGTTGCTAGGGTTCCTATCTTCTTCTTGAATTTGGAGTTTCAGATCTTTCCATAGGTTTGGAAAATTCTCATTTACTATTTGTTTGAGTTAGCTCTCTGTAGAATTGTGTTCTGCACCTTCTGCTATTCCTATTATTCTATTGTTCTTTCTAACAGAGTCAGATAATTCTTATAGATTTCTTTCAGTTTTTTTACTCTGAAGTTTCTATCTCCTTCTTTCTGTGTTGTTTCCATGTTTCAATCTTTGATACCACTACTTCTTTCCTCCATCCAGTTGGCCCTGTTCCTTAAGGTAGTTAATTCATTTCTCAGTTCTTTGATTGCATTATTTATCTCTCAAATTTTTATTTGATTTTTTAATATATTTCTAATTTCTTTGTTAAATTGTTCCGTTTGTTCACAAATTTCCTTTCTGAGATAATTTATCTGTGTCTGAGTACTCTGCCAATATTCTTTCAGCTCTCTGAGTGTCTTAAGAGCTGCAGCCTTGGAAGTTCCCTGATGGTGTAGTGGCTTAAGGCTTCGGCATTGGCGCTGTCAGCACTGTGGCCTGGGTTCGATTCCCAGTCAGGGAGCTACCCACATACCAAAAAACAAAAAAAAAAAAAACAAAAAAAAAAAAAAAAAAAAAAAAAAAAACAAAAAAAAAAAACAAAAAAAAAAAAAGAAGAAGAAGAAGAAGAAGAACTGCAGCCTTGAATTCTGTATCACTTAGATTTTATATTTCCAGATCTATAAGTTCCTTTTCTGAAGATTTTTCATTTGCTTTCTGAGTGGCTTTCAATCCAAAGGTTCCATTGCATTTTATTCTTTTCTTTTTCTTTTTTTACCCCTCTGGGAATGAAGGTTTTTTCTGTGGCAGATATAGACAGGTCTTTCTTTTTTCTTTCTCTCTCTTCCCAGTTGGTATCACTGTAGCATCTTCCAATATTTTTCTCTTGGTTATTCAAACTCCTATCTCTAGGAGTTTTCCTGCAAGGTGTGCCTCTCTTCTTATGATCTAGTCACCTTGGTCTTAATGTGCCTCCTCTTTTGAAAAAGTGGTGAGTGGTGATGGTGTGCTATGCCATTAAGATCAGTGCAGGGAAAAAGCTGCTGCACCTGTGTTTTAGAGTTTTCCTAAGTTCTACTGCCAGTTTATGTGGGTGTGGGGTTGTTGGAAAGGACAGACACAGGTTTATTTGCCTTTTTTTCTCCAGCTGGCACTAGGTGGCATTGAGGAGGCAAGCTTTGGGAGAGAGTTAGGGGAAGAAGCCAGTCTCAGTGTCTCTGGTTTCTGCCTGGGTTTGGGTATGATGAGTTCTCCGGTTGTCTTGTTTCCTGCAGTAACTCCCCTACTTGTTGTCTCTGCTGCAACACTAGTCAGTTCATCAAGAAAGCCCAGGTGGGCCAGAGCAGGATGGGCAGGGAGGGATCAGAGAGTGGGCTGTGATCATGTCAGTTGCAGACTGAGTGCCTCTCATGGGCTCAGACTTTCTTCTTTCTTTTGAGCTTGCCTTTCTCTCAGGACCATATTTTATTCTGGTCAGCATTTCTACCAGAATAAAGGTGGCTCTCAGTTTTAAACCTGCCCAGAGCCAATTTGTGATCATGATGCTACACTGCAGCTGGGGGCCCTATTTTCTTCCAGAACAGAGATGTTTTATTCAGACTCTAACCTGGCCTGTGGCATGGTGCTCAGTTTGGGGCCCTAGCATGCTGCTACTAGGTTGGGGTTTCCACTTGCCCACAGGGTTTCAGCCACTCTTGCCTCTACTCTTGTCATCACTTAGCCTCCCACCTACCCAGGATTTTGTTACTCTTTGGCCAGTGTTCTGTGGCTCCATTCTCATTCTTTCTGTCAGCTCCCTGTCAGGTCATGTTCCACAGTCCCATCTCCACTCTGTTTTCTCCCTCTCCTCTTGTTCACCCCTCATTTTCTGAACTTCAAGTGTTTTCTTGCGATGTGTAGAACTCTCAGCTGAGACTGTGCCACTCAGGATGTCCTGTGTTGGATCCTGCTTGCTCAATTGTATTTTCCAGGAGAGGTTTCAAGGATCTTCTCTCTCACTTCCATCTTAAGTCTTTTTGCCTATTTTAGTTTATTACTCCAAAATGTAGTGTTTTTATGGTTTTTGAAGTTATCTAAGTGTTTTACATTATTTCAATACAGAGGAGGGCAAATTTGCTGGGTATATGAAGAGAGAGGGAGAAAGAGAAAAAAAAATCACATTTAAATGCTCCTTACAGAAGATAAGAGGCCTAATAACAAACAAATATAAAATGATAGTTTAATGTATTTGTATATTTTGAAGATGATAAAAAAGAGTTGATGAATAAAATATTCTAATAAAATTCATAAAGCCAAAAACATATCTACTATCTGTGTACAAGAGCACATAAATGTTTCATAACTGTAGTTAAGTAATAAATTACATGACTAAGCTATTTTTAAAGTAGTACTTTGTATATAATAATGTTTTTATAATCCTTAACTTCTAATGAATACAGAATAATCCACCCACCTAGAACATTCTATCATTACCAAATTACCTGTGTCTCATAAGACTCACTCTTTATTGCATGTTAAAATCATGAGTATATGAAAACTCTTTTCACTGACAATATTTTCTTAAGTTTACTAATAACATATTTTTTCTATATGTTGTTTAGGACTACCATTTATTTTTATACATTATACCAACATTTTATTCTTTTATTGTACCATAAAATGGATATTTTAGTTTTCATTTTTTAGACCAAAACACACGCCATTTTTAATCCAAGAATTTCATGGCTCTTTCATGAAATACACAAGCACATTTATTTTGTTATACAGTGTGTCCTGGGAATAATTCCAGGAATGACAAACCCCATCCCTGCCTTTTTGTTTTTACAGCAATTTTATTTACTTATGAAACCCTCCAGAGGGCACAAGTGGCACCACAGCCCTCTGCCCCACCATCATCTCTGTGCATGCTGATGAGTACCTCATGTATATTAACCAGGTTTGTATCTAGGGTAAAATACGGTGTCGTGGTGTGACAGTGATCTATGTAATCAAGGAGAGGTTCCATTCTATGCTTCAGAAGGTGCAAGGAAGGCAGTTCTCTTGGCTTTTCCTCCCAAGACAAAGCGGGTAATATCGGTCAGTCAGTGGTGTGAATTCACACTCTGAAATGCATCATTCTGGGTTTCTGACTAAAATAGTGCCTCTGCTAACTTTTTGGTCCTTCCTACCACGTTTTATGTATCAGAGAGAAAGAGATCATTCAACCAAAACTGGCTTTACTACAAGATGGGATAAGGTTTCTGAAGGAAAGAAACAATGCTGTGATGGGGATTAACAATGGAATCTGCCTGACACAGGGAGGCCTTTTAAACTGGGATGTGAATGAAAAGATCACAGTCCTGTGAAATGCAGAGAAGAATGTTCCCAAAGAAAGGGTAAAACAAATGCAAAATCTTGTGAAATAAAATCTGACGGGTCTAAGGAGGAAAAAAAATGATGTTCTCTAAAGGTCTGACATTGAGTGTAATCAAGGTGACTACAGGTTTATTTTTGATCTCTCAATGTCCATCAAGCCAAAAGGGCAAGGTGAATCAGGCAGAAGCAGTAAAGTAAAATTAGCAAAGGTGATTCAAATTTCTATGGGAGTACATAGAAAGTGTTTGTGTGTGCCATTGCTCACGTTGGATATGCAGGAATATCAGCTCAGGCCATCAGGCATTCTGTTTGTAGTAGATACAGAAACAGAATAGATCAAAGTTGCCCTAGACAGTGGGAGAAAAGCCAAAAGAGATGGAGGTATGGTATAGCTAGTGCCAGAACTCCAAATGAAGCTACTGGGAAGAGCCTTGACATGCCTGAGGACATGTCTGGGGGCAAAGTTCGTGTTCATCCCAAAGATGAACTGAGGACAAGTGACCCTCCAGATCAGATCCTGGTATCTGTTCATCTCAATAGACTTAAATAAACAATAAGAATAAGCTGTATTTTGGGGGAGAAATTAAAACATTTATTCACTATTATACCAAAACTTTGAAAATTTGGCTGAGCTTTCAATGCAATGTTATTATGATATGCTTGGTGTAATTTTCTTCATGCTTTTTTTGTGTTTGTGTTGGTTGAATTGCTTAGAGCAGTGACTTTAGAGTTTTCACCAAATTTGGGAAATTTTTGCACATTATTTTTTCAAATAATTTTTCTGTTTTTTCTCTCTTTTGGGGACTCCAATTATACATATATGAGCCTGATTTAAATTATCCTACAGATCAATAATGCTCTCCCTTTTATTTATTTTTTTGTCAGTCTTTTTTTCTCTGTTCACTTTGGATAGTTTCTTTTGTTGTGTTTTCAAGTCTCCTAATCTATTTCGCTGCAATGTCTAGTCTGCTACTAATATCATCTCATATATTTTTCTCCTCAGACATTGTAGTTTTCATCACTAGAAGTTTTATTTGACTCATTTTACATCTTCTGAGTCTCTCTCAGTTTTTTTTCTCAGTGCTCAAAAACATGTTCAATTTTTCCTACAGTTTCTTAAACATATAGCATATAGTTATAACAATTGTTTTGGTGTCTTCATTCATAATTATAACTCATCTGTGTCATTTTCAGACCTGTTTGGGTCTATTTTTATTTGTCTGTTTCCTTTCATGCTAATAAAATGTTTTATTGAATGGGAGACATTGTGTAACCTGTCTGTGATAGGTATCTCTATATTCCTATAGATGTCTTTGGTCTCTATTCTTGGACACAGTTAAGTTACTTGGAAAGAGTTTGGTCTTTTCAGGTCTTGCTTTCAGTGGGACCAAAGCAGTGCCAACTACTCAGGCAAAATGCACCTAAGGACCCTACTGATACACCATGAATTAAAAGTGTTTTTTGCTTCAGATGGTAGGAACACATGCTATCCCTGGTCTTGTGCAAATTCCACAATTCCATGAACTGTTCCCCTGATCCTTTAAGGTTGTTCTTTCCCCGGAGGAGAGTAGTTTCCTCATAAGCAATGAATGAACCTCAGCTGAAGACTCCAGTGGTGGTCCCCTCTGAAGAACATCAGAGAGATATTCTCTCTCTCTCTCTCCCTCTCTCTCTCTCTCTCCATCTGTATTCTTCCAGACATCTACAGGGTCTACTTTATTCACTTTGGCATCTATGGATTCTTGGCTCCATCTCCTTAATTCAGGGAAAGAGTCAGTTCTTCCTGTGGAATCACTTTCCTCTACCACACCTGAAGACTCTCTCCTGGCAGTAAGTGGTGGCAATTACAGGCTGCATCCTGTTTGTCTCCTTTCTCTAAGGATCGCTGTCCTGCAGTAGATGATGTCCAATGCCAGAAAACCCTTGCTTTATATTTTTGACAATTTCTTCTATTGTTTCAAGTAAAATGCAAATCTAGTTCCTGTAAGTTCATCTTGGTCAGAAGAAAAATAAAAATAATTGATACCTGTTTTCCCGAAGTTATAAAAGTTAAGTGCAAGGAGGAAATAGAAAAAGCAGAGAATCATAAATATCACATATCAAATAATGACAAAATTTTTAAAAATTACACAGAGAACAATGGAAAATATTTATTAACAACTTTCAGAGTGTCAGTCTCTAAGTACTTACATGAATTATCTAGCAATACTCTAAATAATCTTTTGAGGTAAGCGTTTTTCAGAACTCTCATTTTGTAGATGCAAAAACAAAGACAGGGAAATTAAGTAAATTGCTAAGAAATTGCAATGTACCAGGGTGACAATTGAACTCAGGCCATCTAATTTTAGAGTTTGTACTCTAACATAGCAAAAAAAAAAATTCAATAGTCATTCAGAATAGAATAGTAGCAACTAGGACCTTAAGGAGAAAAGATAATATAGACTTGTACTGACTTCATTAGATATCCAGTATTATCATAATTATTAGTCACACCCTTGATTTCTCAAGGCCAGTACAGTCTGGGGAAACAAGATTATGCATCATTATGATATCATATATTACTTTACTGCCTCTACCCTGCAGGCACATTTTTCTCTAACTCTCTGAAGATAATCATCCAGAAACCTTCATCTTTGTTTCTAAAGTGTTCTAACATTTTAGACAACAACAAAAAGTTTTCTCTCTTCCATGTATTTGTGAACTCTCTGTGCTCAATGCTACTGTCAAAATCAACGTACTTCAGTACACGGACACATAAACAGATAATTGTCATATGTCCATACATTTTATATAATGACTCAGGGTTATGTTTTTTATAAATGAATGAGATTCACCCAAACAATTCTTTCGTGGTCCATCTCTGCCACTATTGAATCTGAAGTGTGGAAATCACATGATACAAGGGCAATGGTGTTGATGGATTTCATTTACTATTTCCTATCTTTTGAGCTCTGATGTAAATTTGTGCAGGCCACGGTAGTAAATGGGATGTAATCGTGTGTTGAAACTTAGAGGGGCAAAATGTTTATGACTTTTGTGTTTGAAAGACTTCACACATTCTGCAGTGGAGCTCTGAGCTCATCTAGTATGTAATGTAGTGGTGGCAGCCTCCATTGAAAATGGGCAAATTCCTTATCAATCATATGTCTTTCACATAGTGGTGCAGACCCTTCTCCACGTCATCCCAGGCACTCTCCTTGGTCATGTGTCTTTAATCACCAGGGTTGACACCCTGCCCTGGAGAACTTTCTTTGAAAGTCATTGTGTAACTTTGTAACAACAACAACAACAAAAATGTGTATATCAGAATATTTATTGAGAAGGAGAAACAAAACTCAGATCTTGTAATTTGAGGGGTAAAAAGAGGATAATTTATAGTAGCTCCAGGTTCAAAATTATGGTAACTTTATGGAAAATACAAATTAGAAAGTGTATCAGTCAAGATAGTCTAAGGTACACTGCTCATTAACAAATATCCTTTACCTCTTTGGGGTTACAACAGCACAGATCTATTTCTTGCTCATGTTCTGTCTATCTGTACTCAACTTTGACTCTTCTCAGTGTTATCCTCAACTTGGGATCTCCTCTGATGGAGCCACTATCTGGGAGATTGATGAACTTTAGGCAGAAGGAAAAGAGAGAGAAGGGAAACCAAGAGCTAGCTTTTGAGACTTCTGCCAAGAGACAATGTGTGTCACTTCCTTTCACATTACATTGTTTACACAAGTGACATGTCACTCAGCAAGATGGGCGCTGGACTTAGGCAATCCTCCTAATTCTCCTATCAGAAAAAAGCACATACAGTTCTACAGTCAAGCCTGATATTCCTCAGTGAAGAAATATAATGTCCTCAGGGAAGAAAAATGAATATTTTGAAAAATAAAAAATAGTCTACCTCAGGTAGTAGGACTTTCTCCATTACAGCAGTCTTTGCATGTGATTTTAAGTACTTGGCCTTACATTCTCTCAGTAACGGCAGAGCTTTACTTACGAGGCCCTGAATATGGACCAAAAATGTTAGTACATAAGGAATTGTAGGAATTGGCATTGGAGTAACAAACATGTTGTTTCCAACAGGACATAGGTGGATGCGAAAGAGCTGCAGACCCAAATACCATACAAACAAGACAGTGGGACCCTCAGAGCCTGTGTTGGAAATTTTCACATGAGGCTAAATTATTCAGACTGGTACCCGCAGGGTAATTCTCAACTCCCACCCTGTCTTGTCCTTATAATGCAGGTGTGAAAAGTTCAGAACATAGATGTCAGTCAATAAAGAGAATAAAAGTTGTACTCTTATCAAGGACTGAACAAATATGCTCTTTCAGTCTAAGGACCTCATAGCCCTGGGGAAATAAGGTAAAATGAAGCTCAATTGTCTCATTTAAGAAACTGAGATTATTTTATTCACATAAAACTGTCATATATATATATATATATATATATATATATATATATATATATATAATGCTGAGAACATAGAGAATGTCCATGAAAAGGGCTCTCTGAATTGGTAGCCAGGTTTAAAATCTTCACTTCCTTCTTTTGCATGTGATGCAAAGGACCAGTTCAGCTATGGAATTAGGAACAACAGACTGCATAGAAAATTATACAGTAGAACCTACAGGAAAAGGCTGACTTGGAGAAGAATTCTGGACCATGTGAATAATTTTGAAAGGAGAACATGAAGCATGGAAATGTTTTAATTCTCATGCACTGCCATTATAAACAACCATATCAATGCACTAAATACTTCCCTATGAAGAGTGTGAGGCAGAGGCTCAAGATGGCCAACCATCAATTCTAGAAAACGTCACTTCCTGGACAGCTTTCCCTGACCACAGTTGGGGCTCTATACACACTATTATTATTGTAATTGCATTCTTGTTATACACATACATTTTTACAAGTAGCACATTGAAACATGATGTATGCTGTACAAAGCATTTTTAATAAGAGTTCATTCATCTCTGAGAAGAGAATATCAGTAATCTTCCCTTTTTCTTCTTAAGTGTGTGTGTGTGTGTGTGTGTGTGTGTGTGTGTGTGTCTGTGTGTGTGTGTGTGTGTGTACATATGTGTGTGTATACATACACACACACTATGTACCAGGATGCCAAAAAAATTTATACACAGTTTAATAGATGTTATCTATGCATTAATTTTTGAAGTTGAATTGAATTATGGTAGCAATGCATAGTATGACATTTGCTCAAAAGATGGCATTAATCAAATGAATGCTAGTGTCATCATGCGACAGGCAGGACAATCAAAGAAAATGGGCGAAGCACCATTGTAGTTTGAGGAGCACAAGACCATTTTGAAGTGGATTTGATATTTGAGAACATTGTTTGTGTTTCTCCCATGTTCTCCTGACTTAACACCCCTTGACTTCTATCTATGGGGGACCTTAAAGGATGTGATATACTGTAGAAAACCAGCTACATTGGTGGTACTTCAGGAAGAAACTGAAGTGGCATGAGCAGTGATACAAGTGGACACTTTGGTCAACATTGCTTAAGCAGTGGTAGTTCACTACATCAAAGTTGGTAAACACTCTGAGCACATCTTGCAATTGCAGAAGTCAAATGTGACTTGTATTCATCTTTTGTTATTGGTATATATTGAGTATTATAATTTTAATACAGGTTTTTTCCTTAAAATGTATATACATTTTCGGCACCCTCTGTACATACATGCACAAGTATATCTATACAGTAAATTTTGAAATTATGTAACTACATGTAATGTATCTACCCATTATAATAATTTTATAAGCAGAAAGCCATGCTAAACAAGAGAAGACTATAACCACATATTCAAATATAGCATTTTAAATACTGAAGTCCAACAAAGTTAGTTTGATCATATTAAGCACAGTCATGATTGTTAAACTATGAGAACAGCACCAAGGACCATGCTCTAGTATATCATTATTTTATGGGATGGGCGGGGAGAAGAGACCAAAGGAAATAAGGAAATACCAAGCAAAGAAATCAAGAAAGTACAATCAGGAATAGAAGTTCATTAAGTATCAAATGAAATAAAGTGAAGATTGAAAATAGGCTACCCTATCTGCTACAGCTAAAACTGTTCGTGACTTTTTACAGTGATTTGAAGAGAGTGTGGGCCAACTTTAACTGCAGTGTCTGGACAGGTCAATACCCTTTCTGTTAATACGATAGTCCTGGCCTCATGGAGCTTCTGCTCTAACTGATTTCCTAGACCATGACCCACTGTAAGAAATGCATTTTGCACTCTGTAAAACCACATACACACATACATACCCACTGGAATGAAAGGTCTCTTTAAGTAATACCTGTGTTTATTGAATGTTATAAATGCTGACTTTAGCTTCTATTCTATTTAATTAAAATCATAATGCTCATGACTAACTAAAATGGTTCTGCAACCACTGGCTTACTGGGTTGCTAACAGTGTTTGAGAAACAGATGTGGGTGCCTGGAGGGAGAGCAGGAGGGCCAGCAGCACACATCAACACCACCATCAGTGAGCTTCGTGCTGGGATTCCTGAGGAGTGCTTCAGAGCTGGGGTGTGGGAGCGTTGGGCCTCAGAGATCAAGAGACTCGGAAGTGCTGAGGGCCCAGGACAACAGATCCTGTTGTAGGAATTGTTGGTTTTAGTGAATGGAAGACAAGGAGAAGACAGTGGGGGAAGTGGAGGGCTCAGTCAGTAGGAGGAATTGGCCTCCACCTGAGATTCCAACCCAATGCTGTAGCTGAGAGAAAAGGGTGACCAGGGATTGCCAACCCCAAGATTTTCTTCCCTGCAGGGGCCTCCACTTTAATTTGTAGGCAATAGCTGGAGCCACAGAACTAGGCTTTCTCTCAAGGCACCATTAGCCAAAGTTGGAGGGATTGTAGCCAAGGGAGAAGGCTGGAGGTCCAGAGCAGCAGAGCTTGGGGAAACGTGGAGGAGCAGGTGAGAAATGCTTATCCTCTCCTACCTTCACTCTGCTCTTACAAACGTGCCACAAACTTTGTTACTGTGCTCTTTTTCTGGGCACCAGAGGCAAAAGTTCGAAAAGTCCGCGAATCTCGCAGGACTTGAGAGAGGCAGGCATGGTGTTGACACTGAGTAGCTTCTCCATCTTCCGGGTCCAGAGGATGTCTGCTTCTGTGCACTCCCACCCCCTTACCCAAGTCCTGTTGTGTCCTAGCAGAAGGTGTGCAATGTGCACATGGTGGATACTATATATTCAAGGAGGCATTTCTTTAATCTCCCTAAGGCTACATACATGGAGGTAAAGTAGAGCGTCCCAGGAGGTCTTCTACAGCTTTGCACTGAGCAGGGATCAGTGGGTACTGAGGTCTCGTTCCTCTTCCCTCCTGGGGCACACACATGCACAGTGTGTGATCAGATGCTCACTGGCACACATCCATGTTCCAAGTCCCACACTTTGCAGCATCATTATTCTCCAGGCTTCTTTTTTTCTCTCTGCTTCTAGCTGACCTGGCAATGAACCCAGAGTTGAATCCTTTGGCTGTTTTCTACTTAGTATTCTATCTTTGTCTCTCCTTGGTTGCTGTGTTTATGGTGAAGACGCTTCCACTGAAAGAAAAATACGGTGACATAGGGACAACTGATAAAGCATGTTAACAAACAAAAAAAGAGACACATCACTTCACGGTCTTGCTCAGAACCAAACAATTCTCCTCCTCCATGTGCAAGTACAGTAGAGAGACTTACTGTTCATAATAAATACAAAACAATTTGGCAGGACCACTGACCACAAAAGTCACAATTGAATCAGCCACATCCTATCTTCTCTAAGTCAGTCATAGGGCCCAGGATTTTTCACTTTCTACATGTTTTTGAAGTTGATGGTCTAAAGAACACTTCAAAAAGATCAAAGATTGATTCCCAAATAGAGATCAGACATGCTCAAGTATGCTATCTCTTGCATATATATGAGTGTGTATATCACAGGGTGCCAACAAAAGTATACATTTTAGAAAGGAAAAAACTGTTAAAATTGTAATACTCAATATATACCAATAACAAAAGATGAATACAAGTCACATTTGACTTCTGCAATTCCAAGAGGTGCTCAAAGGTGTTACAATCAGTGCTTATGTAATACATAGATGACATCTTTTAAAATGTGTATACATTTTTGGCACCCCAGTGCGTGCATGTGTGTGTGTGTGTGTGTGTGTGTGTGTGTGTAGAGAAATTTTAAAAACTAAAACCTTCAACACACTATTACATTGATATAAATACCGATTTTTGTGGAGACATTGTGACACTGAGTATAGAATCTCACATAACAGATAATATTTGTTGAGCATTCATAATATCACAAGATGAGAGAGAAACAATTAACTCCATTTTATGAAGGAGTGGGGAGACACAGAGGCTAACTTGTCTAAAAGCACAAGCAGTGAGTGTCAGATCCAAGAAGTAAACCTAGTTCATCCTGCCAATCTGCATGCTTACCTACAGAAAGCATTTAACACCCAACTAAGGAGCTAAGAAAAGAACCACTGTTCACTATTGGTCCTACAATTATTGTCTTACAGTGTTGCTTTATAAGCAAAACACAGTGAATTGAACACCGTTGTATCAAAAACAAACAGATACCACCGATCAGGAAAAAAGCATATGAAAATGCAAAGGCAAAAGTAATCATCTAAATTAACTCCCCAAGCTACAGGATAAAACTAGCTTCACTGGAAGACTTAGAAAAATTGCTTTGTTTATTAACAAATGTAGAAAACATGACAGAAATTGCCCATACTGCCTTGTTTTGAGAAAACATCTCTCCTGGTAGAACATTGTTTGCACAAGTCCAAACCAGTTATTCACATTGAGCCTCAGATGCTTCATCAGTTTATCATCATATGAATCAATGGGTTTGTTGGGTGGAAAAAGAAAGCTCATTCGATTTTTCTATTTGTTGGCAAGAATAAGGGATTAAATGGGAATAAGCTGTAGGTACTTCATTGTGGGCAGAGGAAAACAATCTCAGTGCTGTCTGTTATCCCTCTGGCTTTATCTTTTCTCTCACCTGGAAACTTTGATATAAAAAATATTATCAATTTCCAAGCAGTTCTGATAACCAAGCAATATACGCTTGAAGAATTCAGTTTTTAAGAAATAGACACATAACCTTTTTCTAGGAATAAAATAACATTGTGATTTTACTGGGATTAGATAGTCAGTAATACAATACAGCTGCTTAGAAACTTCCTTTCTCACACACAAATGCAGCATAAAATGTCTTTGAACAAAGGGATCAAGTGTCACTAAATAAAGATATTTCCCAATAACCAAATCCTTTACCAAAGGTGACGTGTCCATTAATATCTGTCCTCAGAGATAATCTTCTGTCTTATCATGGACAGAAGCTGAACGTGGCGGATTTTACTTCCGCTGTTTGTCTCAGAAGCTCTTTCAACCACCTTGCTTTCTAATTCATAGTACAAGTTTAGGGTATCTAGATTACAGCCAGGGTTTCCCTTTTTTACCAGTACTGTTAGGGAGTGTTTCGGTGGGAGTTTGGACCACTGTATATCTTCTGCTGCATTTTAATTGGAGAGTTGACCAGTCAAAAATCTATGGGACATGGGATTACCTCAGTGGGCCTCTCAAGTGGTGATGCCTCCCTTCAGGTCTTTGCTTCAGAAGTAAACATTTTTGAGTGTTTTACCTCTATTTTCTAACTGGTTGGAACACTGAGCAAGATTCAGAAAACCACCTCATATCTGGCTGTGATGCCAGGTTTCTGAAGTTTCCCAAGATTTAATCTCACTCTCCACTTCTGGCTCTCTGTCATTCTCTCAGGGACAACACTCAGTGTAGGGCCAGTGCCTAGAACACTCAAAAGGCTCTTCATATATTTGCTGAATAAATACAAGGATAAATGTATATTATATTTCATAGTAACTTTTATTTTATTTTTGCATTATGGATTTTTAAAATTTTCCTTATTATAAAATAAAGCTTATATTTATAAAAAAGCCTGGAAAAAAGGTGTAGCTTAGTGAACTACCCACCATTCAGGTACAGAATGGACATTTGTCAGAACCCTTCCATGGAGCCTGTGCCCCTCAGAAAGACATTCGCTCCACCCTGACGTTTTTTGTTTTTTTTTTTTGCTTTTTGGTATGTGGGTAGCTCCCTGGCTGGGAATCGAACCCAGGCCACAGGGCTGACAGCACCAGCGCCGAAACCTTAAGCCACTACACAATCAGGGAACTCCCTACTACCCTGACTTTTGTGGTAATCATTTCTTCATATTTCTTTATTATTCATTCATACAAATGTGCATCCCTACCTGCTCTTCAGTAGGCTTTCCTGTTGCAAAACATTTCTATTTTAAGTCTCTTTTAAGTTATGTTATCCTGCTCATCCTTCTCGTTTCCTGTTGATTAATCTGTTGAGTAAATCTTGGATACAGTATAGAGCCTCCCAAAATAGAATCTCCACAGTTTTAAAAAAATTAATGAATAAAGGAGAACTCCTTTCCTTAGCACACATCTTTTTCTAACTTTCTCTTCTCCTCTCCTCACTTCTTAGGAGTAAATATTTAAATGATTTTTAATTCCAAAACAAAAGCACATTAAAACTGAGTAACTGCTTTGAAGTGTTTCTACAACATACAAACAAATACTAACTCCTTTAAAATCTGATGGATTTACAAATTTTGGTTGTGAAACTTTAAGTTAGCAGTGATAAGTGGGCCTTAAACTTGCGTTTTCCTGGGAGTAAAAGCACCAAACCAGTGATTTTTGTGATGACAGAACCTGTTTTCTTTCATCTTATGATTTTCAATATAGCTAAGTAATCTTTGTAAGTTTTGATAATGCATATGATATGTGAATTGAAAATAGTAGTAAACTGGATCCCATTACAGTTTGCTCGTTTGTTTTTGCTAAGGTAAATTATTAGACTGGAATATGGTACTATACCATAACATGCATTGACCTGACCATGAGAAAAAGAATATGCTCTTAAGATATGATATATCTTTTTGTATAATGTGGTCCCACAGATTTAGGTCAGGTGTGAGTGATGTGCAGACAGCTCTCGCAGACTCAGGACTGAACAGAAGGCCCTTAAAGCTGGACTCTGCTGAATATGCATTTTCAAGTTAGGCACAATTTTCCTCTAGAAATCTCCTCTTGGATAACCATCTAACAAAAGAGATCATCTGGACCAACAGAAATCTTGACAGTGAGGGTGGGATGATTGGGGACTTGCATGATATTGATATGAACTCCATAATTTTTTTAATTCGCTAAAGTGGAGGTTTATTATTATCACTATATTATCTATATTTATTGAGCATATTCTAGGCACTTTACCTACATATTTTATTTAAGTCTCCAACAACCCTATGAGGTAGCCATTTTTTATTATCCTAATTCTACAGATGAAGAAATAATGACAATTACTTATTGTACTAAGCACTTTATACATACTTTCTCATTGAATTCATATAAGAACACTGAGAGGGAAGTAATTCTATTTTTCACATTTTACAGATGAGTTTTTACTGAAACTTAGAGACACTGTCACATGTCCAGTTTTACAGCTGATGAGTATCACAAGCGTTCCCATCCTATTAGGTATTAATATAAATGCATTCAGAGAATGAGCTTGTAAGCCTCAAGGGCCCAAGTCAAACTCTGACACAGCCTTCAAAAGTCCTTGCAGTGGGAAATTGCCCATTTGTTAACCACACAACTTGAAGAATGTTGATTGTGGAGGATTAGGAAATACAGGAAGTTTTCAATTATGCTGTTTTACACCTAAAGTAGTCCCCACTGAAATAATGTGGACATTGAACATATGAGGGGGGACCCAAAAAGTATGGAATTTGTTTATTAAAAATTGTGTATTTGTTCTTACATGTTTAAACTTCAGTCAATGTCAAAGTACTCTTCTTCTGATGCAATACACCTATGGAAATGCTTTTTCCACTGCTCAAAACAGTTTTTAAACTTGATGAATTTGATGCCTTTTAGTGCTTTTGCTGTCTTTCGTTTCACTTCTTCCACATTGGCAGAAAATTTCCCTTTGAAGACATTTTTCATTTGGGGAAGCAAAAAAAATGTTACTCACGGAGAGATTAGGTGAATAGGGAGGGTAGGGCAAAGGGGTCACGCAGGTTTTGGTAAAACACTGAACACTCAGTGCGGTGTGGGCAGGTGAGTTCTCAAGCTGCACGCTGTTCGCCCACCATGAAGTGGACAAACACATGGAAAGAGTCTCCAGAAAAATTCACTGTAGCCAAACACAACACCGACAGCTGGTACACTGATGCCGATGGGTTCCTAGAACACTCACTTAGCAGGGGGAAGCTTATACCACAAGGGCCCACCCTCCGGAAGATAATTCTGTTTTCAGGGGATGCTCCCTCATACACCTACCAAAGCAATTTTTAACTGTCAAGTCCATGTTTTAGTAGAGAATGTCTTCGTTTTTTAATAACACATTGTTCCAAACTGTTTTCTTGAATCAGTGTCACAAATTTCAGACTACTCTTGTCAAATTTTCTGATTGTTGATCACCCTGGTGACCATCTTAATGCATGTATATGCAAAAGTTATATGGAAGCAGATATAACAAATATAATGTAAATACAAAAAATTGGAAAGGACTACATTGTTATCATGGGTCTGCCAGGTTGAAGCGTGGATGATGGTTTCAGTTCTCACTGAAAACTACTGGCCCAGAAAATATGATTTATTTAGCTAAAATCAGGGGAAAATATCTACAACCAAACCAACTAAGAGAGAGGAGCTCAAGAGAGTGGTTGTAGAAGGTGCACTAAGCAGGCTGGCAATACTATAATCAAATCTTTTAATCATGTTTCCCTAATTTGGAAGATGTTTTTGCTGAATCAGTAAAGGTAAATTTTCATTGGAATTAAAGTGATAGTAAATTAAGGTTCTGTGATTTTCAAAATCAGCATCTATATTTTATCAGGTGGTTTGTTCAGAGACGTTGCCATGTACTGAGGGATGCCCTTCAGAGGTTTAAAGGCTAGACTCAGGTCCCAGCAAGTCATCAGTTACCCCTGTGACTCAACTGTGGGCCATCCATTAACCCTTTTGTACCTCGGTCTTAAATGTAAAATAGGACATTGGACCAGCTGATTTGAACGCCTCTTCCAGTCTAATCGAATGGAACTCCGTACCACAAATCACCATACCCCTGGCATTTTTACTAGCTGTTTTTCTGACAGTCCATGTAGAAGAGGTAAATATTTGTTTTCTACTCTACTGCACTCAAGAAGCCCTGTAAGCTGTTGTACAGCTAGGCATACGCCCATTACTGAATTTCCCTTTCGACACTGTGATGAATGAAAACACAGCAGACCCATCACTCTCTCCTTTACGAGTTAGGTAAGAGTAGACAGAGGCAGTAAGTACTTAGACTCTAACCATTAAGTAGAACTTCATTTTATTTCCTAATTGAGGTGACCTCAGGCTTGGGGTTCTCAGGCAGGCAAGACAGACTCCCCACCTTCAGCTCTTGCAGCTTTTACCCATCTCTTGGAAATTGCGCATTTCCATCAACTTGGAATCTCTCCTCTCCTGAAGGTGTCATCAAATGCCATAATATACACGTATCATATTTGCCAAGGATTGCTTAGCAACAGAATCGTGTGTTCTGCCAACTTTCTTTTCATGCTGACAACCTAGATTTCACAGAAACTGTGTTTTCTAGAAGGCTTTGCAGATCAGGAAGAGTGACAAAGGAATGTCTCATCATAAATGCAGACAGACACTGGCTCTGGCTGCCCCTGTTTATGATTTCTGGGCATGTTTTAGATGTTATTAAAATGGCACACTATTCAAAAACAATTTATTTTTAATCACTGGCTATTAATCAGCTGCAGATTGACGTCAGTTACCTCATAAAGCTTATGACATAAAGTGCTGCATTTGTGAAGAAATATCAGCTTGCTTTTAGCTACAAACATTAAAAGCTAGCATAAAACTAATGTATTGCCAAGGGAATATTAGTGCATTAGCAATGTTTACTCACCTTATAAAAAAGAAGCTACATTATCTTACTGGGGAAATATTTATTGTAAGAACTAGATTTGCCCTGTGGGGTGAAGGATAAAGTACAGTAGCTGGTATGCTACATAGTTTCAGTTCTTCCACTTAGCTTAACTCATGCTTATAGGGATAGGAGGCAGATATTGAATGATACATTACAAAATAGAATAGTGTTACCTATGTTTGAATGTATGCTAAGTGTGCCTTTTTAATAGCAGACCCTTATAAAATGATTTAATATGTATGTTTTATTTTAAAAGAGTATCTAATCATGGCAATAACAAAGAATAGAACAGACAAAATTGTGTCCTTCCTTCTATGAAAGTCTTTGCTTCTCATTCATTATTCTACCTACAAATATTACCAATAATATATATGTAATTAATTGGTTTTTCCTCATGTTTCTTCATGAGATGATTATGTGATAAGAAAAAGGATGGTATTGTGCTTATCTTTTACACAAGTAATACCTAAAAGTAGGTTCAAATTAATCAGGAGAATTGGTCTAAAATTATCCACCAATTTTCCAAAATTCCTTACATCAGGCATTATAATAAGTGAACAGGTAACTTTTCAGACCAACTAAAATTTTTTCACACTTCCCCTTTGAGGTACATAGGACTAAATGATTAAATGACTTACTTTTCACCCAGAGCATCTGAGGCTGAAATTAATGAACCTGTGGCAGTTTAACAGCAAGTTGATGCTCAAGATGGGCTTCATTTTCTCTGACACTGTTTGTTTTTGATGACCATTCATTTGATGAATACTTATGGGGCACCTGCTATGTGCCAAACTTTAGGCAGAGGCAAGAATTTAGAAAAGAGTCAGGCTTTCCTGGAGCCTCCACTAAGCTCCGGTGCAAGGGAGGGTGTCTCCACCCCAAACGGCCGAAGCATGAATGAATGTAACAGGTATCATCAGAGCGGTCAGGGCTATGTAAAAGACCAAGCAGGATATTAGTTGCAATTCTCTCCTTGCAAAGGGTACCACAGCATGCATCGTGCATGAGCTTTGAGAATGAGCTTCCCCGAATGGTCTCGTTCCTCCGCGTTGTCAGGATGGAGTCCTTGGAGGCGAGTGTTCGCATTTGCACGCTTTACTTGGTGCCGTTTGTGCTCTCTAAATGGTTGCCTTGGACCCAACATATAACATGGAGTATCCTACTCACATTAGTTGATTGTGTAAGCACAATAGCTTGCCCCTTCTTTCTTTAGTTTTCCCCCTCCCCAGCTTATAAGGAATACGTTGTGAAAAGAACGTGGGTCAGTTTCAGTTATGTCTACAGTGTTGGAAAGAAAAGTCTTGACTTTCATGTTCCTGTGTTAACAATGAAGTCTTTCCGGGTTTTTATTTCGTGCTAGATTGCTGAAGTAAAGGAAGCAGGAGGATGTTCAAAGCAATGTTGATTTATTAAAGGATCACATCTCCAGCTGCATGTCGACGGTGCATTACAGGAAGCTGTATCACAATGAGTCTGAAAGGGAGACGGGGTAGTCAGCACCATGTTTGGTTTACTCAATGCCCCAAATCTAAGGAAAAATAAATATTAATTATTTCCTTCCACACATTCTTTTTCTTAAGTAAATGAAGATGAGAAGTGAAAAAAGTAAATGGAAGAAGGGAGAATTTATTTCTCACTCTCTGTCTCTGTCTCTCTCACACACACACGTAAGCACACTAGCACACAGACAGGAACACATACACATCTTAATAAACCTCAGACCATTAAGCAAAGTAAAATGTTCAAATAATTACTATATGGGTATACTATTTATAAGTATTTTTAGTTTTATAAGTTGGGGGCTGGTGATGATACTAACCTACGGGAGAAAACATCCTCAGGAAGGAAATTATTTTAACTTTTTCACTGCATTAATTGACTTAAGTATTTTTTTGAAATGTGTCAAAAAGCTACCAAAAAATTAAAACTTGATATTTTGACTATTTTATGCATTTAACAATAACATTTTGAGCTGCTTTGCATACAAATGACATTATTTTAAACTTTTGTTATATAGTAATAAATTTACTATTATATTGAATTTTAGCAAAAAATACTCAAAACATTCTAAGTGACATCAATTAAAGTATAGATAAATTAGTATCTAACGGCACTGATGACATAAAAAATTTATTACAAAATGTTACACAATATGGCATATAAAACATCTTTTTTGTTGATAGTGCAAGCCACAGGAAAACATATTTAAAAATCTTGTAAATGGAGAAAAATCAGTTTGAACTTGTAGGGTAAACTCGAACACCGCAGTCAGCAGATGGAACTATTCATTCAGATATATCCGAATCTTGCAGCAAAAAGCTTAATTTCTTCAGAACTTGCAGAGGGTGTAGCCCAGGATTAAGCAAGACATTGGATAGTGGTCCACTGGTGGACCACCAAACAATTTTGGGGTGACAGCCTGAAAAATAATATAAATAGGTAGTGGACCACGACACTTGGAGAAGTAGCCCTTGCACTGAAAAAGTCTTTCAGGCCTAGTGTAGATGGTTTAGGGACTTTGGAATTAGACAGATCAGGATTTAAAATCCAATTCTGACTTTCTAGCTGTATCATCCTGGGAATTTAACTTACATCAAAACTTCAATGTTTTCAAATATAAATCAACCCTCATAGGGTTGATTATAAGCATGTCAGGGAATAATGCATTTTTTGTTTACACGGGGCCTGGTACAGAGCAACCACTTCTTCAGCTGTAGCTTATTTTATGTACCTACACCTATGGTGTCAGGCACAGTTACTTGACAATCAAGGTTGGATGTTAGTACTTTTGTCCCATTTAAAGCCATTTTAATCTACAAAAACAATTGCATATATAAAAATATGAGGAATGGAAGAATTAGAGCAAGAAAAAATAATGATGTACTCATATGTGAAGTACAGTCAAGTGTTGTTATTAAAGGTAGTTATGTTTCATAGTCACCAAGAACACTGAATCAGCAAATACTAAACCATTGCTCCTAGGGGAAATACAGGGTTATGTTCTTGTGAATCTCTGGTCACATTTTTATCCACCACTAGGTACATAACCTTGTTTATTGTGTCTCTGTTTAAAGAGACACAATATGTATACACAATATTTAATGTATACTGTTCATTCCTTAACACTGAACTCACGACCAACAGCACTGTAATGCATGCCTGAAGGAAGTTTATCTAACACAAATATTTTCTCCATAAGGCACCTCACAGCCTTTTTGCACTTAGGAATACTAGACAGCACTTTAGCACCATGCATGGAGGCTGTTTGAAACAGTGAAATTGCCCCCGAAAGCACAAAAATGTGAAAAACGTGGCACTAAATAAACCACAAAAAGTACATGTTTACTGAGAGCTGAAAGGAAGACAGAGAATCACCTCATTCAACCTTAGCTGGGAGTTCACCACGAGCAACTCAAATATTTGGCTCCTCTGTGCATGTCTGAAAATTACTGAAAAAGCTCCAGGAGTATGAATTAAAGGTTACAAATACATTTTGGTGAGTAGGCTAATTTGCAAATATGGAATCTGTAAATGATCAGAACCAACTGTATGTGACCCTGAAGCCACACAGTCTAACGGCAAGAGATCATAAAACCCTGGGAAGGCCGCGGCAGAGTTGAGCTTGTTTTCGTTTTTAGAAATGGAGAACCAGGAAGCCTTACAGGTTGATAGAATCACACTCAATGTTTCTAGTTTTCAATTAATCTGTTTGTGGCAAAGGAAGCAAAATTGGAAGAGTGGGGGGAAAAAAAGTAATTTCAGCAAGATTTGTGGGATTTTAGTAGAATGTTCCCTCAAAAATGGCAAAGGACACAATAGCTTTGGATCACTTCAGCCCTTGTTTCTGAAATATTAATTAAATGCCCACAGTACTCACAGTCATTTAGGGGTGCTGTGAGATGCAATAGAGAAGAAAAGATAAAATCTCTGTCTTCACTGAGTTTGCAATCTAGGATTACACTTTACCATAGAATCTACATACTGTACTATATAAGGAGGTTTGGGGTTCCCAAAATAGTGTTCCCAACACCTGGTGAGTTGGAGTCACCAGTCCTCAGAGATAGGGGCAGCAACAGCTCTGGAGGCAGTGACAGCAAAGGGCTGGGCCTCAAGCCGCGGAGGTCCCCCCACTGCTTACCCAGGCTGTGCAAGGAGGCAGCCTGCAGGCACGTGGGGACGCTGGAGAGTGAGGTGGGAACCTTCCCAGGCCCCAGACTCTGGAGCACCCCACTTGTGTATATAACACTCAGAGAGGCTTAAACTGCCCACTCGGGCCATCTGCTGCTGAGTCAAGGCTGTGACTCAGTGGCTGCCGGAAGCAGGCTGCAGAGAGAATGTGCTAGAGCTGGTGCAATGGCCACCTCTAACATGACATTTAACTCTTCATTTGGGTGGTAAAATGGTGATGTTCTAATTCTGTCAGTTTTCTTTTCATTCATAAGCCAGAAAACTTGTATAAAATGAAACTTTCCCTCATCAATTTTCTGATTACTGTGTTCTTTTAGGAAAGGCAAGATAGATGTTGGAGTTTGTCCCTTCATTGCCAGTTTTCCAAATAGTTGTTTCTCTAGCATCTCCTAAACAAGAAAGGAGGCTCATGAGATTTACAAAACATTTTTCATATAATTATGCACCAATAGATTTAAATATATTTGAGGTATTTTGAGAAGTCATTACTAGTGATGCCCATAGTGTGCATTGGCCGGGGGGACTACGTCTAGTACTCCTACGTTATCCCAGTAAGCCTTTCCACATTGCCCCAGTAATCTTTGATAGCTGCCATGCTCTGAGGGAGCCTAAACGCCCCCATTTACTGACACCATCCAGAAAGCCCTGGGACTTACATCGCGAGATGCCCAGCTGCCCCCAGCAGCTCCATTTTCGGTCCTAGCCTCACACAGCCTCCGGCCGTGAGCCTGAGAGACCCGCAGTTCGGACTGTCCACCTGGGCCCTGCAGCTGATCCACGGAACTTTTGAACCACAGAATCTGAGAGAGATATTAAAATGATAGCTGTATTTTCAAGTCATTTCGTTTTGTGACAGATTTTATAAACCGATGAATCACCAAAACAGAATGTATTAAATATATGTGTATACATGTACATGCAAAAATGGAGAATTAGGCCAATATCTCTAAAAAGCCTATCTCTAATTGGAAAGAGGAATGGGAAGAGTCAGGAGGAATGGAGCTAAGCTTGTCTTCTACACTGTGTTTTATGGATGTGATTTTTAAACTACATAAATGTTTTATGTAATTATACATAATTGTACAAATAAGTATCTAAAAACGAAACCAAAATAGGATAAATGAACCTAACTGTGGATTAAGGTGATGGCAGAATCACGTAGAGGAGAGCCAGTGTAAGTGACTTATAAAACAGAGTAACCTCACTGTTGTTTCTCAGTGGCATGTAATACAAGGACAACAAGAACTGAAAACAAAGTAAAGCATAAAAACCTTAAGCTATTTTCAGAATCATAGTATTAGTAATAATATTGCTATTATTTTCACTCTTCTTTGCTATCATTTTCTTAAAACTAATTATACAATGTCTAATAAAGCAAATAAGTCATTGTGTTCTTTTCTTAGGAATAAAAATTGATAACATAAAAAAAGTGTAAAATCAAAGATGTCTGTCTTGTTGCTTGGAATCGTAGAAAATCACCCAGTGTTGCCCCCAGAGCGGCCACTGTGAGGAGGATGCAGACCCTCCCTTCACTCCAGAGGCGGGAGGCGGAGGAGTGGGGAGCCCAGAATATGGCTCAGCCCTTGTTGGGGAGCATGTGGGAGTGACAACAGTTCTGTCTCTTTCTACTGTGACGGCAACAGATGTGGATGGGAGTTTGTGGGTATGTGGGAAACCATTAGGGACATGGGACAAGAAGGAAAAGATGGAGGAAAGGGGAAGGGGAATGAGGAGAAAGAAGGGAAGGGAAGGAGAAGGAAGGGCTGCAGGGAGGGAAGGGAAAGTAAAACATAAGAAAAATAAAATAATAAATAAATGACTTGTGGATTCAATGACACTTTAAGCCACCTTCATGGCACCGACAGATGCACACCCCCACCCAATGTACAGCTCCGCTCATGTCTCGGAGCTGCAAACAGTAAGAAATGCAGCGCCTTCGAGATAGTGTGGATTAACTTCATACTTGTCCCAGATATTTAAGGGAAAGGTCAGGTCACACTTCTTCATTCCTCCGATGAAACACCTGTAAGGTTATGAAGGTGTCTCAAAATCTGACCATAGAGGTTAGGGACACTTCCAGCTCTTCCCTAAATGGTAGTTCTTTGGCCTGACTGTGCCAAATGGGTTACTCACCTAGACAATCTCTTTTAATTTCAGTTCTCCATGTTAATAAAGCTTGGCATAGGCCGCTACCTTCACAGGGAAAAATGAGACTTACAACACTGAAATAACGATTTGCTTATGTTTACAACACCTTTGCTCCACACAGTGAACTTTGTACAGGCTGCATGCTACGGGCTCCTGTACTGCAGCAGCCGTAACTGAACCTCACTGTGGGCTCACAGAAGGGATTCAGTAGCCAGGCACATCATTGCCCCATGGTCGGAGTGGAGAAAACAGTGCTTTTTACCATCTACCTACCCAGGACTTCAGGGGCAGAGAATATGGTTGCCAAACTGCAACATTATATCCATGATTTGATGTTTTTCCCATGGCTCCTATTACCAAGAGTCAGAATTTATTGGACATATCTATGTATCCAGCATGAAAGAATTGCAACAACAAACAGGCACAGATCTGGGATAAATATTTCACTCAAGGAGAGACTTTCATTCACTTGCTTTGGCAACATCCAGCATTTAATTTTTTTATTACTCATCCTGAACCACTGGTGATTGTTTTCTAAGTTTCTCACCTGGCTACCATGGACCTGGCTGAACTCTGCCTCTGCCTGGAGAAAAAAAAAAAAGAAAGGATTCAGGACAGTAACTGAAGGAACACTGAAGCAGGTACAGATCGTCCAAGGGTGGAAGAAATGTGATCTCACTCGCATTCCTGAATTCCTGCCTGACCTCTACATTCTGCAAAACCTACCTGAGGGCAGTTTGTGCAAGGATATCACTTGAGAACTTTTCTAGTCTGTTAGTATAAATACTAGAGGTAAGGGCTTCTATTATAATATCCACTTTCCTAATGAAAGAGTAGTTTAAGCAATCTTGATCAAAATCAGACCTCTCCATATTCTATTTTTGAAATGATGCATGTGCTTACTCCAACCTACGTCCTGGACTAGGATTGTGGAGATCTTCGTACCTTTGAGTAAATATGTTTTCTTTCTGCCACTACACAACCATTTATTAATATTTACACGTTTCTGGAACACCCTTTCTGAACCACACACATTGGTTTTCTTTAATCTTTCATTCTTCTCATGAAATCGATCTTAAAGATTATTCCTCTTCCAATGAGTACCTGTAACGTATCTGCTAGCATCTTGTAAGATTTGGGAAGAGAAAGATAGGACAATTTCCATTCTTGTTCCTTTTATTAAGCAAATGTTCTTGGAAAGGCCCTTAAATTATAATGTATATGTTGCATATGCATACATATTCTTAGATTTTTTTCTCAGATTTTTTTGCATAATTTGTAATGCCTTAAAATGCTTATATTTGCATTTAGCTACTCTTCTGAAGATTAATAGAACCAGCAAAAATTATCAACTTTTGAATAATTTAAATATACTTGCCCAATTGTTTTCTTTTTCATTTTCCTCAGCTATCTTCTGATCTGAAGTCTCAAAGATTTATGGAAAGGAAAAAAATGTCTAAATTACAAAACAGTTTGTATCTTAGTTTTTAATCTCTTCCTTCTTCGTCCCTTTGAGAGTAGATTCACTTCTAGCCCCCTTGGGTTTATCAATGGTGGTCATAATGATCACAGGGCAGCCCTTGGAGGGGTGTCTGGGAGGTAAGAATGACAGCCTTGGGCTGGGCCCTCCACTGAAAGGAGAAACATGGACACCTCACTTTCCCAAAAGGCTGTCATTTGTCACAGTGAGATCTCCAGTACTGACAGAGAGACAAACTTGTTTGCTGGTCAGCTGAAACTGGGCAATATTAATCTTTCTTTTCAATCTTCGGTGAAATCTCTCTGCAATGTGTCCTACCTTAATAAGCAAAATTTTATGACTATTATTTACTCTCTATTTGATGATGAATAATCATACAATGACCAACTTTATCAGCACAGCCTGGAGAGATATTTCAGAGTTCCACCAAAGAAGTACTAAATCAGAATTTTGGGAGGATAAAAATTGGGAAATTGCATTATAACAAATTTTTGATAATTCTGATGCACACTGAACAAGTGACTAATTTTAACTATAGCACAAGGAACTACAGTATAAGGAGACTATGATATAAGGACTAGGAGACAAATTGAAACTATAATAATTCCAGTGTGGAATATGAATACTGTATATGAGAACCCATTCTTGATAATTGGTGGCAAGTAGTATAGTAATGGTAGAAACTTTTTTGTTTTAAATACAAAATACAAAAGACCCCAGCATGCTGAGTGGCACCTTAGAGGTTTTGTGTTTCATGGTGACAGTCACTATTTACTCGTCAATATATTTTCGCTTTGACTCTCAATTCTGTTCTCATCCAAATACAGAAAAACAAAACAACAACAACAAAAAAGAGAAATCCACTCTCTAGCATGGAAGGGCAAATGCACTGGTACGTGATACAGAGGCATCATACTATCAGTAGAACTAATTTGGACTTAAAAGGGCAGGATTGGCAAAAGGCTCTCTCCAATTTCTCATAATCCACTTTTATTTGCACTGCTTAAACCTGGCTTAAAATAGCACCATTAACATATCATTAGGTCCAGGACAAATTTTTCAGTTTTTCAGTTATTTGTTCTATAGTAGCATTTAACCCTACTAATTACAACTTCCTTCTTGAAGCCCTATCTTCTCTTTTTTCTCTATGGCTTGTCATTCTTTGACTTTTCCTTTCATCTCTGTGTTGCTTCTTTTTAATCATCTGTGTTAAAGTTGCTTAATCCTAAACTCTTTCTCTGCTCTCTATGATCCTTTTTTACTTGTCATTGTTCACAAATGATGAAAGTCAAACCTCCATCTATACACAGATGACTTTTTTCTCTCATCCCTTTTTTTAAAATTTATTGGGGTGACATTTTTAGTAAAGATTACATAGGTCCCAGGTGTACAATGCTACATTACATCTTCTGTGTGTTGTATTATGTGTTCACCACCATGTACTTGTGTCCCTGTCCCTTCTCCCCCACCCTCCTTCTCCCTTAGCCTCAGGTAACTACTAAATTACTGACTGTGTGCATGAGTTTGTTTCTTTGTTACTTTCAATTCTCTGTTAACAATCAAACTAACTTTCTCCATCCCTTTCCCTTATTTTACCCACTCTCTCATCCCACCTCCCAGCTTAAAGAAGTCCCTCTAACATTCTTTGTAGTACTGGTTTGGTGGTGATGTATTTTGTTTACTTTTGCTTATCTGAGAAGTTCTTTATCTGTCCTTCAATTTTGAGTGCTAGCATTGCTGGATACATTATTCTTGGTTGTAGATCCTTGGTTTTCATCACGTTGGTTATTTTCTGCCAATTCCTTCTGAATTATAAAGTTTCTGGTGAGAAATCATCAGGAAGTCAAATGGGTTTCCCTTTATAAGTTACTACTTTCATTTCTCTTGCTATTTTTAGAATTTTCTCTTTTTCTTTAACATTTGCCATTTTTATTTATGACATATCTCAGTGTATTTCTGTTTGGGATTTTTTGTGCATCTTGGGCTAGTATGCCTATTTCCTTTGCCAGGTTAGGAAAATTTTCAGTCATTATTTCTTCAAATAATTTCTTGATCCCTTGCTTTTCCTCTGTCCCTTCCAGTACACCTATTATTTTGATATTTTTATGTTTGATATAGTCCCAGAGAATCTCAATTCATCCTCATTTTTTTTGGTTATAATGATCTAATTGCTCTGGCTGGGTGTTTTCTGCTGGCTTTTCCTGCAAATCACTGCTTTGTGCTTCTATTTTATCTAGTTTGGTGACTTTTATTCTGTTCTTCATTTCAGTTAATGTAGTCATTATCTTTCTCTCTGGTCCTTTATAATGGTTGGTAAGTCTTCTTTAGTGCTTGCTATCTCTCTGTTGAAATTATCACTCAGTTCCTTAAGCATTTTTCTTATTGTTGCTTTGAGCTCTGTTTCTGATGGATCATCTGTCCCCATCTCTTCCATTTGAGCTCCTTTTCTCTGGTTTCTCATTTTTCTAGCCTCTCTGGACCCTAGCTGCTGCAGTTTCTTTGATGGGCAGAGGTCTGTTGGGGAGGGGTGTTTGCGGTTTTGCTTTCTTCCTGTGGCTCTGGGAGTTGTGCAGGGAGTTTGGGTATGATTGCACCTTTCTGTTCTGGGTTTGTCCTGTGCATGATTCTACCCTGAGCCTTGGGGTCAGCTGTCCTGTACTCTGGTCATTCAGAACATCCTGGTTGTGGGCCAGAAAACCCCTGCATGCAGCCCCCTCTGTCCTTCTCCTTCCCAGCTGGAGCATTCGCACTGTGGTTCCTCACTGCCTAGCTGCTCTTCATTCTCTGGGAACCAGAGAGAAGTCTGGCCACTGTGGTTTGTGGACCAGTCTGCACCTCCTGGGGCCAAAGTGAGGTGGTTGCATTATCTCACGTCCCCCCTCTGGGCCTTCTTTCCTCTGTCCTGTGAACCAAGTGAGGCCCGGAGCACTCTCCCACCGCCTTCTTCCTCCTCCCTCCCACAGAAGTAGAAGACTGCTCAGCAGCCAAGTCTCACACTTCCCTTTTTATTTCTCCTTTGTTTAACCCTCTGCCTGCCTGCAGATACCTTAATGCAACAAATGGGTTTCCTGGTTATGATCGTGCATTGTGTAGAGGGTCCTTGGTTGAGGTATAGGTGTATTATCTGTTGTAATCTCCAGAGGAGTTTTTCAGAGTCCCTCTCACGTCACTATTTTGTTGCATCTCTACACAGATGACCCTTAAATTCAGACCTCTCACAGAGAACTCACCTCTCAGTTTCAGACTTGAGTTTTCAACTCAAAATCTCTACCTGGCTATCTCAAAAGCATGTCAAAACAAATACAGTTTTACTTCTCTTCACCTCACCCCTACTTGATTTTTCTCTACTGTTTTCTGTTAGTGGATGGCCTCTCCGTCTTTCCATTAGCCCATCTTTGAGCTCTTCGTTTTCCTTACGTTTCATATTTACTCATCAAGTGCTGACTTTTTCCTCCTAAATCTCACAGCATTCCTCTGTGCACCTGCAATTCCACCATCATCCTTTCTGAGCTACAATCACCTTGCATCTGGACTAATGTAATGGTCTCCTAATAAGCTCTCCATCTTCCTTGCTCTACTCTATTCTTTACCTCATAGTCAGAAAGAGCTTTAGAAAGAAAATTTTTTTGCTTGTGTCACTTCCTCTTTAAAGGCATTAACTATCTAAGTTCAAGTCCACTCTTCTCTGTGGGCTGCTGGGTCTGGTTGATTGAGCTCTGCTACTCTGTAGCCACCCTCTCCTTCACTAGACTCCAGTTCCTCAGGACGACCTATTCTCGAGTAGATGGATCTTCTGGTCTCCCTTTCTTTGACTAACTCTTCACATTTCTTTAACTCTCAGATCAAATATTATTTTCTCAATGCAGCTTTCACTAACCACCAAGTAAAACCATGTTCCTCATAATATACTCTTATAGAATTCCATGTTCTTCTTATCATAGTTTGCACATTTCTATTTATTTGTGTAATAAGTTGATTAATGTCTGTCTTTCTGAGGAAATGAGAACCTCCACAAGGACAAAGACTAAGGCTGTTTTGTTCCTAATTAGACTTATTTTGTGGTACAGTACATGATATTTATGTAAATGTTCCTTGTAATAATGAAAATAACGGTGTTCTCAAATTGTTCAGCAGAGTTCTTATTAAAAGTTTATTGAATTCAGCTTATGAATTGTGTAGTTAAAATCTTTTTATCTGTATAAAATACTTTCTGCCTGACCTATCAATCTCTAACCAAGTTGTATGAATATATCTAACCCTGTTAATGAATTTGCCTGTGTCTTCCTATAATTCTATTATTATTATTTTATATTTTGTAGCTATTTTATTACATCTGTAAATATTTAGAATTTTTATATACTTCTGGGCAACATAAACTTAAATAAAGATTTAATGACTCTCTTCATCTGTAATAATGTTTTTTGCTTTTTAGTCTATTTTTCTGATATTAATATTACTATGTCAGATTTTTTTTTTGTTTTTTTGCCTGGCACATATTTTCAATTAATTACCTAAGCATTTCTATGTTCTCATGCTTTAGGCATAGCTCTTACAAAGGGCATATAATTTGACTTTTTAAATCCCATCTGGAAATTTCTATTTTTCACCTAGAAAATGTATTCTTTGTGATTACTAATGTTTGGATTTATTTCCACCAATTCATTTTGTACTTTCTATTTGTCCTTACATTGTACGTATCATTTGTTTATTTATTCTCCTTTCTTTTATTTTATAGATTGATATGTATACAACATATAACATATATCTGGAAAGTATCCAGCCATATAATATGAAAAACAGAGGCATTTATGACTGGATTTTTTTCTGGACAGCCCTCCTATATATCTCCACTGAAAATAATGTCTAAAGTTAATTCAGTATATCTACTCTTCTCATAAACAAGATAAAGACCGTAGGGTGATCTCTTACAAGAGGATACCCCCCAAAAACCAGAATTATCTTCTGGAGGGCAGGCCCCTTGTAGTGCAGGCTGCCCCAGCTAGGCGAGTATTCTAGGAACCTATCTGCATTGGTATACCAACTGGTTGTTGTGAGAGGCTGAGTTCAGTTTTAGTGAATTTTTTTGGAGACTCTTTCAACACATTTGCCCATTTCATGATGGGTGATTTACACAAACAATGAGCAAGTAACAACAAACAACATGGGGCATGGCAATGCACCTGCGGATACTGCACTGAGTGTTCAGCAGTTTTTGACCCAAAAGGGCATGACCCCCATGCCCCATCCTCCCTATTCAACCCAATCTCACCCTGAGTGACTGTGTTTGTTTCCCCAGATGAAAAAGTTCTCAAAGGAAAACAGTGTGCAGATGTGGAAGTGGTGAAACAAAAAATCGGCAAAAGCACTAAAAGGCATCAACATTGATGAGTTCAAAAACTGTTTGAGCAGTGGAAAAATTGTCTCAATAACTCTATTGCATCAAATGGAGAGTACTTTGAGGGTGACTGAAGTTTCAACATGTAAGAATAAATGCACAATGCTTTTACAAATAAATTCTAGGTTATCTGAGTCCCCCCCTCATACAGTCCTCCACCTTGCTTACCTGCTATTATTGTTTATATAATCTTAATTTTACCACATAAATTAGACATCTCAGTTATCATTTTGTACCAATGTAAGTTATACTTTCCCACATACTCCCAGGCAACTTGTTCACCATATTTTCCTTGGAGATAACTTTCACTTTTTCTAAAGTTGATCTTTTAGAAATTCTTTTAGGAATCTTTCAGGTTTTGCTTTTCAAAAATGTATTATTATTTTGCTCAATCTTGAGAGATTATTTTCTCATATACAAAAATTTAAATCTACACTTATTTTTCTCATTCCTTTAAAGATACTACACTATCTCTCCTGGTATGTATCTTTAGTTTCATTTATTTTTGGGGGGCGGGGGGAGGGGTAATTCCCTGGCTGGGAATTGAACCCAGGCCGCAGCGTTGAGAGCGCTGAAGCCTAGCCTAGTTTCACTTATTTTAATCAGTTCTGAAAAAAAATCTCAATTTTTAACTCTTCTTTTGTCCTCTCTCATATTCTCTACATTTTCTTGGTCATTTTATATTTTATGTCTGATCCTTATAGATTGTGAAATCACTGAGCATTAAAGTCTGTAGTCATATCACCCTGAACATGTTCAATCTTGTCTGATCTCAAAAGCTAAGCAGGGTTGGGCCTGGTTAGTACTTGGATGGGAAAATTGAAATAAGTTACTTGTGTCTTTTGCTTATTCTCCCTCACAAAGATGTGTTTCCTTGTGATGTGATAATTTGTTTTTATTGTGAGCTAATATTTGGCCAAATGTAATATGTGGAAATTCATAGGGACCAGCATTGAAGATAATTTTCTCCAGAGGGGATTTGCCTTAAAATATATTAGATGCCACCATCCCGGAAAATTTTTATATGATGCCTTAGCCTGGGGGTTCTTCAAGCGTGGGGTGGTTTACAGTTCAACCCAGATCCACTTTGAGCTTGCAATCACATATTCTCAGAGGAGACTATTTTTCTGTTTGGAAAAGGACTGAGTAAGAGATGTTCTTCCTTTTCCCTTGCAGGTGGTTAGGTTTTTCTTTCATCCGATCTCTCATTCCTCTCAGTAGCCACATTACTTCCCAGAATTAGGCGTCCAGTATTGACATTTACCCCCAGACTGGCACATTGGTTTCTATGACTGCTTTCGTCCAGCTCTGGTTTTACTTCATTCATGTTTTTTTCTAACCCTTAAAGAGTTCCGGGGTGTGTATGCACATGTGCGTGTGCGTGTGCGTGTGTGTGTGTGTGTGTGTGTGTTGAACAAAGGTTCTGTTTATTTTAACTTACTCGATATGTGGATATTGTTAGAAGACCTGGTCTACTCCTCTTCCATCAGCAAATCTTTTGCAAAGCTCAGCTCTTCCTGTTAAAGAGGAGTTTGACAACTGGATTCTATATGTTCTAGTTGATTTTCTGTTGAATGACTGAAGGAAGCTGAGTTAGTGCTGGATATGATAAGATGTGTTTGTGTTTAAAGCAGAGATTGGATTCAGATAATTGGGTTCTGTTTGCTTTAATTTCCTCACTCTCTTTCCTGTCAGTGAAGAAAGTTAGGTGAGTCACAGCACACAGTTATTACTGGTCTATCCAAGGGCCTTCTTACTTTATTATATTTCATTATTTTCCTTGTCATTGTTCATCACATACACAATTGTTTCCATACCAAGGCACCAACTCAAATGTCTTTATTAAATATCCTTGGATACAAATGTATCCTTGAAAGACATAGAGTATACATGTGATCTTAAACCACACAAAGGATTTTCTGCTACAGACTGTTTTGTTTTTTCACTCAATGCTGTTTTCAACAGCTCTCTATGTTGCTAAATTTGTTTTTCTCTGTCTCATAAAATGCAAGCATATGTTTTCATCAAATATATTTATCTGTTCACCTAGTGATGGAAACCTAGATTTAATCCAACTTCTCCTACCACAAACACTGCACATATTCCCATATGGACCTGTGTGAGCTTCGCTGATTCATAGAGTATATGCACGCTTCTCTTTAATAAATGCCACAGAATGCTCTCCAGGATGAATGAACCTGATTCCTCACCCTACAAGGAATCAGGGGGCCCATTTGCTATTTTATAACAAAGTAAACAGAAATGGGTCAGGTTTGGACCAAGTGGTAGCAGTGAGAGTGGTGAGAAAACAGATGAATATGAGAAATGAAAGAAAAGAGGGGAGATAAAGAAATGCACAGTAACTGGAGTCCCTGGAAGTGTTATCAACAGAGATGGAAAGAGCTAGAATGAGAACTAGATTTGAGACGTAAGACGAGGATGGGGACAAAGGGAGGAATTAGCAAAAGATGTAAGAGAAACGAAGGAGTTAGAACGAGAACCACTGGAGTATGCCACCCTGGAAAACAAAAGAAAAAATTGTATCAAGAAAGGGGGAGGAATACGCTTTGTCAAATGCATTCAGAGGGTCAAGGAAGAAACTAATGACATTAGACGACTGGATTAGCGAGCAGCTGATCGGTGACTGCGGAGGGGATTTGTGAGGTGTGGGAAGCATCCACATTGAATTAGGTTAGAGTAAAAAATGGAAGTGAATATAGAGAATATTTTTGAAGACTTTGGCTTTTAAATAAAAGTCTATGGGGACAGAAAGACCACAGTTGTTTTTGTGTTTTAAGATAGGACAACTCACAGCATGTTAATGTGATGATGGAATTTGTCTAGAAAAAGGGAAAATTGTGATGTAGGAGGGAAGAGAAAATGACAGATTAATATCTTAGTGATCTAGTGCACCTATGAGGAGTTTGGCCTTTGATGAGAATATAAACAGTTTACCTGTAGTAACAGGTAGGAAGGCAGAGTATTTTATTTAAAATGCTAAAATGTGACTAGAAGCCATTAATGGAAGTATGTGAGCATACTCGTTTGGTTAATTCAAGGCTGAGAGTGCAGAGGGGACACCTGTTGGGCCTTCAAAAGTGAGAACAAAGTGTGAAATAGTCACTGAGCTGAGTGAAAACGCAAACCAGCCAATAAAATATAGTATAAATGCCAGAAGCCCCAAAGGCTGCCTCAAGGTTCATGACCATTGCTTTAGCAGGAGACCAGTATGGTGGCTGGATGTCCTCCAGCCAAATTCAGGCTGCATGGATGCTGGTGAGAACTCGGCAGAGAGTTCTAGTTAACTTGTGGTTTAGATAGGTGAATACACATCGTGAAGCAAGAGAAGGTCAAGAGATAAAATGTATTTAAGAGCATGGTGATTAAGATTAATTACTATGGAATTCATGTGGGATAATGAGGATAGACAAGCCCTTGGTGGACAATAAACATTTGATCTGTAGAGTGTAGTTGCAGGTAAAAGCCAAGGGTCCTTGAGGGTCAGAGACCCAAGGGGAGGGATGGGAAGTGTGGCAGACGCAGATTTGCAATTAAGGTGAAAGGGCATTTGCTGGCCATTACAAAGCTAGACTTTGACCTTGGCGGGGAAATCTGTGGTAAGATGGAGACCAAGATCGGTGGAGACGGTGAGACGCGTCCTGGGCTCCTTTAGGGGTACAGGCAGTCCTGCTCTCAGTCCTCTGGACCCTCCAAATGTCTGCGGTTCCCCTTCAGAGAACAGAGAGGTCCTTGATAATTCCGTAGAGCTGGCTTGCACGTAGGGGCTTTTTCTGTTACCTGGGGAAGTCTTAAATGATCATTTAAATTTCTTTAATAGTCATCTGTCCACCCAATCTTTCTATTACTTTTCTGATCCTTTTGACTTTTATGATTTTTTTCCCAGAAATTAACCTTTTCAATTTGCTTTCAATTATATTGCATTTGCCCTAATGTTCTTTTTACTTGTAAATTAGTTCTATTGTTATTTCCTGTTTTTTAATATCATTTTTAAATTTTCTTCAGCCAGATTGTCTTTTTATTAACATTTCAGAGAAGCAAGTTTTATTATTATTTATGTTATTAACTTTTCTTGAGTTTTATTGATTTTGCACATTTTTATTTTCCTTCTAATTTTTGTGCTGACTAATTTTTTTCTAGCTTTCTGATTGGATGCTGATTTTTTCTTGTTTCATACTTTTCTCTATTCCTAATAAATGTGAGCACAGCTCTGAACTGCCTCTTGAGAGCACAATTAGCAGTCTCCTGCAAAATGTGACATGTCACACTCTCACCATTATTTAGTTCTAAGTAATTCCCAAATTCACTCATCATTTCTTTTTAAGGGAGTTATTTAATAGTCTTATATTTGTTTTCAACATGTCTATTTATGACAACTAATTGCCAAATCTATTTTTTGTTTGATTTTTTCTTCATTCACCAAATCTGAGAATATCTGTCTTTTGGTCAATACCTTCTACTTTGTTTTATTTACTAAACTTCATATTTATTTGCATTTTTTTGTACTTGTTACTTGTAATTAGGTAAGTTTTGTTTTGTTTTGTTTTGTTTTTTCTGGTGATGTAAAAAGTAATTTATTCTCCCTTTAATCTTCTTATATTTCTCTTTACTTCATTAACAACTCTGACTAAATCTTTTTCTACTAATTTATTGAGTCAATCACTTTCTCTGTCTCTCCTGGAATAAGATAGTACTTACCTACTGAGCGTGGCCTTTCTCTGGAATGATCATTGAGCCCCTTCCTCCACCTATCCTGCCATTCGACTCCCCAGCCCACCGTGCTGCTGCCCTCGGAGTCAGGGTTTCAGATTCCTTCTCTCTCCTGCTGTTGCTACTATTGTTCCTGGTATTGTTTCTGTTTTGGCCACTGCTTACTGAGAGAACAAGGAAATGTTCTGATGCCTTTCAAGTACGTTTTCAAAGAGGAATTTGCGTGGCCAACTTCTGTGGCCCTTTATGCCACAGAATAAATACATTTATTTCATCCTCATGTTAAATAGTATTAATAAGGACATAGATTTGTACATGAAGTTTCCTTCCTCCAACACTTGGAAATATGGCTGCCTTATCTTCCTGCATTGAGTTTGCCATTGAGTAGTCTCACACCAACCTGACGATGTCTTCTGCAGGGTGGTGTGCTCCTTCTCTCTGGGAGATGTTAAATGCTTTTCCACCCTCTTTCCATTCTTAAATGCCCTCTAAGCTATCTATGTGTGGATTTTCTCTTCACTGTTCCGGTTGGCACACTATGAACTCTTGCAATCATAGATCTTACATTTTTCTTTAATACTGGGAGGTTCTCTATCATTGCTAATAAAATATTTCATGTCCTCGGTTTATTATTATTCTCTTACTTATTCACCCATATTTGCAGTTTTAATACTTCAACTTCTTTCTTTCATTTCTCTTAACTTCTTCCTTGAATGTTTCCATCTCTTTACCCTATCAGAAGTGCTTTCAGACTTCCCCAATTTTCTGGCTCACTTCTGCATACTTTGACTATAACCATTCTGCTGTATCACCTTCTTCTGTGTTCTTTATTCCAATTGCTATATTTTCCATACAAAATATTTCCATTTGCTTTATGGGTGATGGCTTGCTCCCATCCTGTATTTCCGTTATGATCCTTTACCTTTCGACTTTCAATCTGTAGACTCTGGGCCTAGATTTCCTGATCTGAACTGAAGCTCTGTCTTTTCAGCTGTGGGATTTTCAACAAGATGCTTAACTTCTCTTTGCTTTCATTTCTTTCTTCTCTAAAATACCAATATCAGAGCTACTGGAAAGAGTACATGAGGTAAAATTGGAAAACTATTTAGAACAGTTCTTGACACATATTATTTTAAACTAACTTCTGTATTGTCTATTAATCTTATTCTCCCTGCAAAAAGTTATTCAGTCTGTGGTTTTCCTCTTATTAGGTAGTACTGGTCAAATGCCTTGCAATCTTTTTTCTGTGGACACATATTCAATGGGTGCATAATCAACTCCAGTCCCCAGCGAATTCTCACTGTTTTTATATCCAGGTTTCATCAACTCTCTTACTTTTGTGCTATAGCCTGGGGTGAATTCAGAATCAGAACCAGCATGCCAACTTTATTCTTCTTCTTTTCTTGTAAGAAGTCCATTAAGGCTTTATTTTCATCTTTCAATTACTGATTGGAATAACAAGAAGAAAGATAAAAAGTGAAATTCTAGGATAATAAATCTAGAAGATGATGAAGAATGAAATAGTGATGAGCTGGAATAATGGAAAAGCATTGCAGCCTTAAATGGTATGATTTCCTCCCTGGACAGACCCTCAATGCACATTCTCAGCTTTATTCTTTCCTCTTTTCTACCAAGGTGGATGTCATCTCCTTGAACATCTGAGCACAGGTGTCAAGAAGATGGTGGCTGAAGGGAAAGGACTCAAGAGGAAGACAAATTCTCATCTGAGAAGCAGAAACAGCCCTCGTCATTGAATCACAGCAAGATGACTTAGCAATAAGGAAAGGCCACCACCCGCATTTTCTTCTTAGCCACTTGTTTCTTTCATCTCATAATGCTACACATAAACAATAACCAAACCTGCAAAGTTGAGTCAAATAATATGCAGGAATGTTTCCCTTGTGTATTTATAAGGCAGCAGCACATCACAGTTTGAGCTGTCTATTCTCAGTCATGCCCATTGTTTCCATATCATTATTAATGTCAGCTTTTCCCACTCCCAATAAAGAACCCTAGTTTGCATAATAAATTATATCATCACACTATATACTTCACAAGCTGTAAATGCAGCATTTAAAAATGGCAAAGTGACATATTTGTCTCCTGTTGCTGCTGTAGCAAATTGCCACAAATGTAGTTGTTTAAAACAATAAAAATCAATTAGTTTGTATACTGGGAAAAAGCTTAGAAATCCAAAATGGGTCTCAGTGGGCTGAACTCAAGCTGTCTGCAGGGCTGGTTCCTTCTGGGAAAATTTATTCTCCTGCCTTTTCTGGCCCCTAGAGATTGCTGTGTCCCTTGGCTTGGGGCTCCTTCCTCCTTCAAAGTCAGCAATGGTTAGTCCAGTGTTTTCCACGTTGTGTCACTGGGACACTGACTCTCCTGCCTCCCTCGTTTGCTCATAAGGACCCTTGTGGCTATACTGGGCCCGTTCAGATAATCCAGGGTCATCTCCTCATCTTAAGATCCTCAACTACTCACATCTACAAGGTCCCTTTCTCCATGTCATGTCACATGTTCACAGTTTCTGGGAATTAGGACACGGGCTTTGTTAGGGAAAGAGAGGACGCTGCATGCCCACCACTGGAGAGTGCAGAGGCAGAGACAGGAAGCTGCAAAAGCCATTAGCTCCACCGGGCAGCCGTGGTGGCATTCTTCTCCTTGGAGATGAGCTCAGCAAAGCCTGGCAAGCAGGGCCGTGGAGGGAGGGCACTGACGGCTCAGACGACCTAGTCCTCCAAGCCCTAAAGAAATAACAGCACAACAACAAAGCAACAAATAAAACTTCCCATGGAAAATCAATGGAAAGAGAAGCAGGAGTGGGGGCTTGGAGGAGCACACTGGGCCCCGAAACAGGCACCGTGAGTCATCAGCCCCCACACTGGGAGCACGAATAAGATAAAGCACTAAACACAGCACTAGAAAGGTTACATATGAATATTCAGGGGGTTATTATACTCAAGAAGGAACTGAACAAGTGGTACTGAAAAACAATCATTGTTTTACACTTCCAAGTGCTTTATGCCCCAGTAGAGCTCAATTTTTTTTTCTTTTTCCATTTTTGTTGTGGTTCAGCCTGAGTTTGGGCTCGTGGGAAACTTGTCCCGCAGGTGAGGGCATCCTGACCAGAACATGTGCGTGCATCTCAGAAAGCCCCCAGCCTGGGCTGGGCTGGGGCTGCCAGATTCCTTAGAAAGCGGCAGCCATAAGGATGTGAGGGACGATCCGTGTCCCACTCAGGAAATGATGAGTCCTCAAAGCCTGGTGTGACAGCCCAGAAAGCAGACGCAGGAGGATGTGCAGTGACTGGCCACCTGCTGGTGCTCTCCACACTTCTTTTCTGGAGAAACAGGGTCAGAATGATCACAGTCTCTGTTTTTTTGCGAAAATACAAGGGGATCCGGAAAGTATCCAGCACTTACGGCTGCATTTGTTTCGGACAGCCCTTGTAACCTCAGGCTCTCTGTCCCTTAGGTAACTCCTTTAGTGCTGTTCCCCTTCCTGGTCTAGAAAGAGCCAGGAGGAATTTTTTCTTCCATTTTTTCCTAGATGTAAATATTATATATTTATATAAATTGTCTTTTGGGGGGATGAAAGCACATGAATGTTGAAAGTTATTGATTAAACAAAATGCAAAAGTGTACCAATAGTATAACAAATGTTAATGGTCACTTCAACAATCCAGGTAAGATTCTTGAGAGAGAATCACACAATGGGATGAAGACCTCAAAAAGGAAAACAGGAGGGAAAAAAAATTTCAAACTAGATTCTGGAGTAAAGCACTTAGTAGTAAAAGTAATGATATCACTGTGTACTTAATATACGTTAAGACTATTCTCAGAATTTTTCACATTTTTTCTCATGTGATGCTAATAAACTATAAATAAGGTTGATTATTTCCAGTTACAGGAGATGCAGTGGGAGTACAGAGATGTTTAACTTTTCCAAGGGCATGCTTGTTAATAAGTGACCAATTTCAGAACATACATTAAACTTAAATGTCTTCCATTTTTCCAAGGCTTAACAAGAGAATGGAATTTAGAAATGGAAGCTTTCTGGGAATTTTGAAGCTGTGATACTGTTGTTGGTTTGTTTTTTTTTTAACCAGCAGGGACATTTTGAAGAAACTTGAAGTATTTGTATCTTAACTTCTTGGTATTCTTTACAGACTGTGTAAACATTTCCAAACGTTGTAAGAAAATTAGTGTCACTTTTCCAATTGTTTAAATCAGCTTCTCTTTGATTCACAGAAACCCTTCCTAAGACTCCAAGTCAGAAGATTGTCCTTGTACACATTGGCAGGTGTGTTATTTTTTTGTTTCGTTTCATTTTGTTTCTTGTTTTTGTGTTTTGTTTTTCCCCCTAAGGCTACTGTAACAAGAGACGACACACTGGGGTGGTTTAGAACAATGAAATGTGTTGCCTCTCAGTTCTAGAGGCTGGAAGTCCCCAGTCAGGATGTCAGTTGAGCCATGCTCTGACTCTGGGTGGAATCCTTCTTTGCTTTCTAGCTTCTGGTAGTAGCTGTCCCTGTTCAGCGTTCTTTGAATGACAGCTGCATCACTCCAATTTCTGACCCCATCTCCCTCCAGGTCTGTCTTCACAAAGTATTTCCTCTTCTTATAATAACACCAGTCAAATTGGATTAGGGTACAACCTAATAACCTCATTTTAGCTTGTGCATCTGCAAAAATCCTGTTTCAAATAAGGTCATATCTGCAGGTACTGGGGCCGAGAATTTCAACATATCTTTTTGGGGAGCCAATTCAACCCATAACAGGAGGCTAGAAAGTCTTCAAAGTGCAGAGATGCATCTATTGCACATGCTCATTTATTTAACATATGTTATATACAAGCATAGACTGGTATTTGGAATTCAGCTAGGAACAAAATCAGCACCTGCCTCATGATGATTCTAGCCTAGTGGGAGAGACAAACACATAATCACACATGTTTGTGTATAACTTTGTTATTACCGCTGACCGAGAAGAGTCAAGGAAGTCCTCCCCAAATTGGAGACAGTTCTCTTGTCTTAAAAGCTGAATACAATTCACAGAAGTTGGGAATGCAGGAAAAGGTGAAATCTCCGGGTGGGAGGAAGAAAAGTTTGGCGGGTCACTGAGGTAGGAAGGATCGTCAAAAACCAGTGACTAGGACTTCATGACCAAAGAAGAAGCTGAGAAACTGTGAAATTAGAAGAAACGAAGGGGATCAACACTATTAGTGTCTTGTAGACCCATGACTGGTCCTCAGTGTCACCTGGACACTCAGCAAGGTATAGAGACCCAGGGTCATCTTAGTTCATCAAGATGGTCCTTGAATTGATTCTGTGAAACCTTTTCTGTTCACCTCATTAATTTTAAGGTAATTGGGAAGCCATAGGACAGTTTTAAGTTGGGCATGAAAAGAGAAAGTCTTCTGCATCCTTTTAGAGCTGCCTCACTTGGGTGGGAAATGTTGGCCTACATCTCCATGCAGGGCTAGGGGCACCTTTACTTGTGTCCTTCCTGAACTTTTTGTCATGCACTCCCATCAGAAATCCTTAAACGGCATATAACCAACACTCGCTAACATTAACATAATTCCCCAGCTTATTTGCAAAAAGTCTAGAGTGGACATCTTGCTCCATTTCTGTAACTATATTATAACAGGAAATGAAAGTCGGTCATGTATTTCACCCCTACAGACACATGTGGAAACTGAGACCAGAGTCACACAGAGACTAGTGCCAGATTCTGGATACAAAGTCAAGGGTCCAGATATTTTCCCTGCTCTTTCTCTATACTACCATACTTCATTTCAGGTTTATGGCCCAGTGGAATGAAGTCTATCTGCCTTCATTTAATTGCTCAGCCTGCTTATTTACTATCGGTTCCACAAGACGACCTCTTCATGTAGGGAAAACCAACATAGTACCTTGACCACCCTGAGCTCTGCTCCCTGTCAACAGATTGAAGTCATCCTTTTGGAGGTGTGTGTGCGAATGTGCCCAACTGGAACACCATGAGCTGGAATGTGGGTGACAAATCTCTCCCACTCACACCGCACCTACGTTTTCACCTTACAAGTGTACTACTGAGTCACTGTCATACTCTGCCTTACCACAGTGTCATCTCTGTTCTCCCTGTGTGAATCATCTCAACTTGATTCAAGCACCTGCCTTTCAAATATAAACTTTCCATACTGATGTCATGTGATTTCAAGGTTGTTGCGCTGGCTACCAGTTCGTTGAATATATCTACTGTGATCAAAGTTTCCCCAAAAGATCCCTTAGGAAAAGGTATGGTGCCCCTCAAATCAACTTGCATTGCTCTCCACCGGAGTCCCCAAAACATTTCTAAATCCTATGGCTGAAATAGCATAAAGAAATCTTTGGGCTCCATTATACTCTCTAAAACCATCTTTAATCATATCTGCCTTAAATTATCTTCTCTGTGTGAAAACCAATAGGTATGGCACAAACATATCCCAAGTTGTGATAAACACAATTAGAGACAATCAGAACAGCAAATCTGTTGCTACGAACTGAGCACTGCTTTGCCTGGCAGGACTACAGGATAGAAGCCAGGGTTCCTGATTTTTTGGAATGTCTGATATTTTATTCCCATGTTGTATCTATATTTTTAAAGTTTATGTTTTCTGTTTTTATGTGTACTTTGAATTGTACCTTGACAGAATTATATTTATGCCTACTAATTTTCTTTTTCTTTCTTTCTTTCTTTCTCCCTTCCTGCCATCCTTCCTTCCTCTTCACATTTTTCCAGGTATGTGTTTTAGACTTAGTGATGTATGGTTGGACTTTACTATTTTGTATGTATAAAATCTGAGAGTTTTTACTTTTTAATAAGGGATTTTAAACCATTTCCATTAATTTTTATAAAATAGGAATAACACATCAATTATCTTGTTTTAGGTCTCCTTACTTATATTTTTCTTTTATCTTTGTTGCCATTCCTGAATTTGTTCATGCTAACCCTCAGGCTCCCCACCCTTGCATCTTCCAGGCATAGTAGAATTCTTCCGCTTCCACAAATGGACATACTCCTTCTAGCCTTCTGTCTGGCACACTCGCCTCCAAAGTCTATCATTATCACCCTCACTTGGCTAATTCTTACTCACCTTTGAGACTCACCTTAAGTCATTTTGCCCTGAGAGACCTTCCTTAGCCCTTTATTCCCTGGCATCCTGTGCGTCCTGATCTGATATCACTGTGCAATATGTCAAGTTTCTTCAAGACAGTATAAGCCCCAGTAAGTTAGGGATGATCTCTGAGCAAAAGCTCAGCGTGGTTCCTGGGATCAAGTGGATTCAATAAATATTTATGGAATACTCATAGTTCAATGAATAGTTAATTAGCTAGGAAACCCACCTAGCCAGCAGATTATGGAAGATTATAAAAAACAGTGGCAGCCTCTGCTATAGGAGATTTATATTTATGCCCAAAATCAGTTCAAGGTCAGTCTCCGTGCCCATCTCCAAGTGGCCCCTGTGGAATGCAGTCCTGCAGACTTCAGTAGTAGATCATCTGTGTAGCTGTGGGTCAGGGTCTCTCACCCTTTTGTGTTCTTGCTGAGTTTGGCAGTCGGGGTTTACATCTGCCTACTCCCACCCCAACTTCTTATTCACCAGGTAAAGAGGAACAGATAATGACCCCCCATACACATAATCTGAGATGTTTGGAAATCTAGTAACAGCTTAATTTCTCCACTTGAATAAAGTCACACCATTAAAGGGACACATTGCTTTGATTTTTTAAAACTACATTGATGAACATTTTAAAACCACCTACCTAACACTTATTGTTAAATATATTTAATGTATAAGTCCCCATCACTTCACATATACCACTTTCAAGGACCAATAGGAGAAATGGTGCTTGTACAATACATGAATATCAGAGGAAGATGTGCTCTACCCGCCCGCCTGGCTATTCACTTGTTGTCTGTTTAATTGCATCACACTTTGATTTAGCTTACAAGAGGCTCAGAGCAAAATGTTCTGCCTACCTCGCACCTATGTGGGCCATAGGCTTGTATTATTTTCTTCTCTTTGCTCTAATTGCCTTAGTATTAATTTTATCATTTTTGTGTTATAAGTACTTTTTATAAACCTTTCTTTTTAAAATAGATAAGTTTTTGAAGCCTAGATTCTCTTCAAATAGATTTCTCCCCATCATCATAACCAATAAGAAACTGATGATATTTTTTTGACATTCACATCATCTATTACCATTACGATTATAATTTATTACATAATGAAACAGAAGACCTTTTCCTCTCCTTTCTTTCCTTCCTTCCCTCCTTCCTTCTTTATTCCTTCTTTCTTTCTTTCTTAATTTCTTTCTTTCTGGTTTATGTATTTATAAACTTCTCCTTTCTAATATCAATTTTATGTAGTTACTTATTTGTTTGTTGGGGGAAGTGGATTTTCTTTACTTTTTTATGTTTGAAAATTTATTTTTCAATTACAGTTGACATACAATATTACATTAGTTTAGGTGTGAAACATAATGATTAGACATTTTTACACCTCATGAGGTGCTCATCCCAATAAATCCAGTACCCATCTGACACCATACATAGTTATTACAATATTATCGACTATATGATTGACTCAATTTTATGTATTTTAAAGCTGAGCTTCTATCTTTGCTGCTCTGCCAGGTGGTTCCATATGCATACGGCCCAGTGGTGAAGAGAAAACTTAAGTTCTTTCTGTTATTTATGTGTTAGATGTAGGGACACTCTCAGGTCAGACATGGTGGCATCTTTGTTCTTTCTCACCGATGCCCCACTTCCCAACTACATTCTCCTTCCCTTAGAAAAATAACAAACCACCTTTTTATAGGCTTTTAATGCTTCGCATCTCTTGGGTCAACATGATGATGCTCCATTCACTTTTCACATGGAAAAATTGAAACTCGGATGGGAAGATCACGGGTCTGATTGCTTAATTTGTCCGAGGTCACAGAGTTGGTAAGGGACGATTTATTATCTTGATTGAAAGTATTATCTCCAATTATAGTTTCTATGTTTTCTGCACGTGGCTTTCTGCCTAAACTTGCTTCCTCCACTTCCAAGGTAATAAATACCGATTACCGGTGAATCTGCGTTAGGGGTGTTGTGAAGTTAAATGAAATAATGAATGTAAAAGGCTAAAGGTCAGTGTCTAACGCATAGTAAGCTCTCAATGGATGTTTGTTTATAAGATAAATAAAACACCTGATTTGAATCTAGGACTTTTGATTCCAGATCCACTATCCTTCTTCACTGAATCAGGTTCAAGGTCCAGAGATGGTCAAGAGAGATTTGTGAGCCAAGTGGGGAAGATCTGAAGGTGGGTGACAAGGTATGACACCAACAGGCCATTTCAGCTGACCTCGTACTCAGTCTCACCCTACATCTGGAAACATCTTCAGATGTTGTGACTGTCATGTGAATAATGACTGGAATAACACATTCCCACAGAGAAAGTGCCTTCCTTGCCGCGAGGCGCCTCCTGAAAGCTGGCACTACAGTAGTAAACTGGGCAGTGAGCACATTAAAGCAGACATCGGGTTGTACAAAGTATAGACACCAGAGTCTCACCATCTGCACACCACCCAGCTTCCCAGAAGGGAGGTCTGAAAAGATTTCAAAATACTTTGAACTTCCAGAGAAAAGTGGGGTAAAATAAACCAGACCAACCCATACAAGCTTATAGTTAACTTATAAAAAAAGAGTTACTGACTTTGATAAACTAAAACTGAGATCCTAGGTCAACCTCTTCCATCAATTGCTAGTGGCTAACTGGAGTACTATGGCTTAAAATTTTCTTTTTCTGTTTGTTTGTTTGCTTGTTTTATTTTGTTTCGTTTTTCCAACACAGTCAGTGTAACTATGACAAGTCCTGGCAGTGGCCTTAAGAAAGTCTTAAGTTGCATTTGAGCTGAGTGGAAAAGCTTTCACCTACCAGTGATATCTGCCATGAGCCCAGAATAGAAGAAAATGTCAGAATGTATACAATCCTTGGCCTGGAATGAAGTTTTCCTTCATTGTCCTGCTTATTGAGTCGTCTTCAGTAACTGGAGAGAGAACTATGTTCTTCTTCTCCTCAGCTGCCTCCCACTAAATGTAATAACAGCACACAATAAAATGAAAGTCAGGTATCAACAAGACAAGATTATATTTTTCGATGGCATAATATTACTGCAGCTTTTCTAATAATTCAGGACCTGAGCTGTGCAAAACGATTCTCACTGGGAATCAAACATTTGCTTCAGGAGGTTCGAGAGGTGAGGGCAAAACAATTTGTATTTGTTTAAAACATAATGTCATCCATAATTAATGGGATAACTCTGGCTCAGTAGAGCTTGAAACTGCTGTGTATATTTGAAGCTGGATTTCTAGTTCCTAAGATAAGGAATAAATATACCCTTAAGCTTTTATTTTATTTCTTTATGGAAAAGGTGATTTCCAGTGAATGAATATTTAGTTTCTTTTCAGTATGTTTTTGACTAAATAAACGTCAGTGTTATTTGCTATCAAGAGGTAGAAGCAAAGGCAGTTGCTAAAATCTGCTTTTAAATAGTAGCCCTAAAAGTTGGGGGTGCCAACATGGATTACCATGAGTTCTTTTAATGCCTTTTCTCCATAATGTTTTTTGAACTCTTGGCACCATTAAAAAAAAAAAAAGCTTTAAGAAAATCAGTTTACAAGCTTCTGTTCCTTTTGTTTCTATCTTGAAATACATTTTTTAAAAAAAAGATTCCATTGTAAATCAGTGTTCAGAAAAAAATTATGAGTATGACCCATTGCACTATTATTAAAATTGACTCCTCAATAAATATACACCTAAACACATGGAAATGCGACAAGGTAGAATGGTCTGGAGATGAAAGAGGTGTATGGCCTTGGAAACCTCCGAATTCCTCTTAGATCAAGTTTGTCCAACCTGCAGCCCGCAGGCCCCATACAGCCCAGGACAGCTTTGAATGCAGCCAACATAAATTTATAAACTTCCTTAAAACTTTACAAAAATTATGCAGACATTTTTTTTCTAATCAGCTATCATTAGTGTTAGTATATTTTATGCATGTCCCAAGTAGTACTTCTTCCCATGTGACCCAGGGAAGTCAAAGGTTGGATACCCCTGTCTTAGATGATCATATCACAGCAGAAGTCTCATTTAACTATACACGGGGAACTATGCCAGGAAACATAGGAAGGGCAATTTTCTCATTCATTTCATCATTCGGACTTTCAAAAGCTTCTTAATTTTTCGCCTACATTCTGTATGTAAAGTTGGATGCTTTGGCTTGATTCATATACAGGAGCTTACCTATAGAAGCACAGAAATTATTCTAACACAGGAAGATTCTAGGGAGTGACTTAAAAGCAATATAGGTATAAGTAATATTAATAATGATTCAGAAGGAGGTTGGGGATTCAGTGAGATTCTATAGAAGAGGTTGGGATTTGTGTTTTGATAAAATTTTGATAGAAACAGATGAGAAAAGAAAAGGTAATACAGGCAGGCAAAATGGTTGGAGAAGATAATACAGATAAGAAGTAGCCTAAGATAATCAGTACTACAATTTATGCACCTTGCACTGAGTAAAAATCATGTAGTCAATTAGATAAGATAGTAATAGAATTTGAAATTAAATTGTAGGTGTTCTTTAGTGGCTAGGAAAGGAGGCTGAAATTTATCACTGACATAATTTTTTTATCTTGTTTGTTTTTTGAGCTGAAGAATGCTATAATTAAAACTGTGTTTGGTAATAGTAATTTGATAAAGGTCGGAACTCTGGACATCCAGCAGGAGGAATTGTCAGACAGTTTAAATCAGTGGGAAAAAAAATGCCCAGAAAGAGCAAAAGATATAACCAATGGATCACATCAACATTTGCCGACACTTATGCAAGGAGGGTTGGCGATATTCAACCAGAGAAGGAACCAGGGAACTAGTTAGGAGCTGAAAAGGTGAAGACAACCCAGAGTCAGGTGATATCAGTGAAATGATCAAGGACAGAGTATGAATAATGGTGTGAATGGAAAACTCAAAGGGCAAAGAGATGGCTGGCAGCAAGAACTAAAGAGAAGGATAAGTAGGCTGTGTCTCCCTCTGTCTTTACTGAAAAAGGCAGCTAAGTCATCATATGACTGTGACATCAGATCTGAAGTCCTCTGTTCTGTTAGACCTTCCTCCAGCCCCTGGTGACCAGAGAGGAAAATGGTGCCTGACCTGCCCATTTGGTCTTTTGTATTTTAATTCAGGCTGTTTAGTGATGATTACTTTCCCATCTTTTTTTGTTTTTTTTTTTTCAATATTCTTCTCAACCTATAGTTTACAGTATCATAAAAACAAATAAACAACAACAAAAAAACACTAAAAATTTTTTCTACTGATTCATGCTATTTACCGTCATTTTTAGTGAATCCTTTAGCTTCTGTTTCCTCATATTTGAAGTAACCGGTTTGGGTTGACACCTTACAGGTATGTTATTCAATGACTGTTTCCCTTTATCCACAAAGCCCTTCTTTGATTTGTTGGGGAGCCTAAGCTCTTTCCCTAATTTCTCCTGTGTTATTTCAGCAATCGCATTAAAATTTTCCAAGACAGAAAAGATGATTTGCACTTCCTTAAGTGTCCAGAGCATTGAAAAACCAACTTGTACTTAGTAGGATTTTGATAACAACAATTTGTTGAATTAATGCAAGAGACAAATATTCAGAAGGAAATTCCATATCTCTCTAATACTATAAAAACTTTAGGGCTAAAAATAATCTCTAGTTGAAGAGTAAAGATGCCTATTGAGAATCAGATGGGAACAGAACTTTTAAAGAATTGAAAAGTTACCATATTTGAATATATGCAAATATACAATTCTTCTTAATAGGGTTGGATTTTATATAGTTTAAAATGTTCTTGAGACATCAGTATTAAGAAGCTAGGAAAAAGGTCTACTCTCTTTTCCTTATAGGAAGAACAATACTTTCAGTTTCACCCTCAAGATTCCTACTGAATAAAAATTTAAGAACATTCTGAATAAAAGCCAGGCCTTGATCACATCAGTCATCTTTTCATATTAACCTTTTTAATCACTAGGCAGTCTCATTGGAAAAAGGGGCAGGGAACATTGTAAGATGCAAATCAGCAAATGCAGGGCCATGGAGAATGTTCTGCTGACAGTCACACTTTTTGATAGGTCCAAAGGAAACCAGGCCTGCAATGCAGGTATGGCCAGCTGTGCTACCCACAAACTGGCTGAATCACCGTAACAAAACCTGTGTTTATAGAGCTCTTCACCTACAGGAACACCGAGAGGTCTCTGTCACTCTATTTTAAACTTGATACCCTCTGGAAACTGTAAGAAACCAAAACCATGCCCATTTTGCAAATTGGGAAAATTAGGTAGAGAAGGACAAATTCACTTCCTGGAGAAACTGATAACCCAGTTATGTTGATCTCCAACTCTTTTGATTTCCAAAATGTGTACTAGTATTTAGGGAGCCTGCCTGTGTGCCTGTGTCTGGAACTCCCATTTGGCTCTTCACTTAAACTCTAGGAGTGACAGTGCCTTCTTTCCACCCAAGGGCTACTTATCAAATCTCAGGTTTTAATTCCTCAGTTTATCTCCTAAACTTGATATTGCTGAACTCCAGAAATTCCTTCCAAGTCCTTCATATCCACCACAATTAAAAAATACTTTTCTCTATAAGACACTTTTGAAAGAAATTGAAACAGACTTTAAGAGGTGGAAAAATATCCCCTGTTCATGGATAGGAAGACTTAATATTGTTAAAATGGCTATTCTGCCCAAAGAGATCTACAGATTTAATGCAATACCCATCAAAATCCCACAATCATACTTTCGTGAAATAGATAAAAGAATTATTAGATTTATATGGAACCATAAAAGACCTCGAATTGCCAAAGCAATACTACATAAAAAGAATAAGGCTGGTGGCATTACACTTCCTGACTTCTATTTATATTACAAAGCATCAATAGTCAAAACAGCT
>PVJL010008563.1:0-65596 GCA_004026885.1 Lyroderma lyra
GGGAACTCAAGAAAACATAGATAAAAGTTTAGAACAAAATGTAAATGCTTTATATGATATGGTTCAATATTTGGGAAATAAAATTCAAAGTATAAAGGTCAGATCCCATTTGGTATGTCATGCTGAATATCATTGGATATGTGTTACTCCCAAATTATATAATAATAGTCAGCATTAATGGAATAGAATTTGTTTACATTTTCAGGGAATATGGCATAATGCTAATGAATCTCTGGACATGTTTCAGCTTCATGATGAAATTAAAAATATGAGAAAAGCTGAACCCTTAAAATTTGATGCAGCTCAAGTTGCCTCTAAATTTTTTGAAATGATGAGAAATTCTTTGCCCTTTATGCCAAGTATTATCCATTCTGTTATGGCATTTCTTGCATTAGGCTTTTGTGTCTGTGTAGTTCTGTGCTTACTCCCCATCCTCATTAAATATTTCATTAACAAGATGATGGATATTCAAGACAACATCCATGAGATTAAGCTTAGGGCAATGCCTTAAGCTTGGCCACCTGTTTTATTTCGCTCCACTCCCCCCAAACTTAGCAAAGGCGGGATAGTCAAAGATGGGTAAGATTTCCCTGGCAATAACCAACCTAAGACAGGGTTTCATCGTGAGATGATGAAATGCCAAGGACAGGTAAGGTTATTACTTACAAGGGAAACACCTAAGACAGGCACTGTCTTTCGCTCTCACCTGGGGTCACAGGTGTGTTTTATTAAATAAAAAATGGGGAGATGTTGGGAGCCATGCAGGCTGGCTTTAGGGAAGCATGACTTGTTTTACTTCTGCAATCTGGAAGGTGTATACGGCTCACTGAGGAATCTGGTTGATAAGGCCAGTTCCTTGGGAAACTCTAAAGAAAGAAGACTCTCTGGGTACGTGGAAGAATGACCTTGAAACTGACTCCCTCTCGTTTACTCTGACCTTCAAGTTAGCTGGCAGAGAGTCAGGGATGGTTTATGATTTGTCCTGGAGTAAGATAATGCATATTTGTTTCTGCCGTGCTGCACTATGCTGTGGGGATATATTGGGGAGAAAAAATAAACTCGGGGCTGGTTGCGAAGAATGCTTCCAGTCCTCCCAGACCCTCTTTGTCTCTTTCTTTCTTTTTTTCCTTAAACCTCGCTCCCCACTTCAGGTACTGTTCTCTGGAATGCCGAGGCAGGACCCTGACAATGCTGTATCTTGTTGAAAGATATTTCTGCTTCAATGGGAAATGGTCATACGTTCTTTATCTTTGATTTTGTTTATGTTGTGTATCACATAGATTGCTTTTCCTTTGTGGAACCCTCCTTGTGCTCCTGAGATGAATCCCAATTGATCTGGATGTATGGTCTTTTTGATGCATTGCTATATTCTGTTTCCTAATATTTTGATTAGAATTTTTGCATCTGTGTTCATCAGAGATATTGGTCAATAGTTTTCTTTCTTTCTATTGTCTTTTTCAGGCTTTGTTATTAGAGTAATGTTGGTCTCCTAAAACGAGTTAGGAAATATTAGTCTTCTTCAATTTTTTGGAGGAATATGAGGAGGTTAGTTGTTATCATTCTGGTCCATGGCATTTCCCATTACGGAGATTATGGATAGTCATTTTAATCTCTTCACTATGAATTGGTCTATTTAGATTATCAAGATCTTCTTGGTTCAATCTAGGTAAGTTATCAGGTTCTAGAATCTTGTCCATTTCTTCTAGGTTCTTAAATTTAGTGGTATAAAGTTCTTCATAAGATTTTTATATAATCCTATGTATTTCTGTGGTATCATTGGTAATTTCTCCCCTTTCATTTCTAATTTTGGATATTTGTGTCCTTTCTTTTCACCCCTTGATTAATCTTGCCAAGGTTTGTCAGTTTTGTTGACTTTCTCACAGAACCAGCTCTTTGTAATATTCTTTTTTCTATTGTCCCCCTGTTCTCTAATTGGTGTAGCTCTGCTTTAATTTTTATTATTTCTTTTCTTCTGCTGACTTTGGGTTTTGTGTGCTCTTCTATTTCAGGTTCTTTAAGATGGTATGTTAAGTTGTTTCCTTGTGATTTTTCTTGTTTCTTAAGACAGGCCTGTATTGACATAAATTTCCCTCTTATCAATGCTTTCGCTGTGTCCCAATAATTCTGGTATGTTGTGTTTTCATTGTCAGATATTTGTATATATTTTTACTTTCATCTCTTATTGTTCTTTTATCCAGTCCTTTTGAAATGAGCTGTTCTTCATCTCCATGTATATGTGTTTTTTTCTGCTTTCCTTTTACAATTGATATCCAATTTCAAAGCATGGTGGTCTGAGGATACACATGGTATAATTTCAATCTTCTTGAATTTCCTGAGGCTACTTTTGTGTCTCAGTATGTGGGATATCTTTGAGAATGTTCCATGTTTACTAGAAAAGAACAAATAGTCTCTATTTACTGGATGAAGTGTCCTGCAAATATCAATTATGGCCAATTGCTGTAATGTGTCATTCAGGGCTGATGTTTCTTTATTTATTTTCTGTTTGGATGATCTGTCCATGGCCGTTAGTGCGGTGTTTAAGTGTCCCACAATGATTGTGTATTCATCAGTTTCTCCTTTTAAATCTGTTAGTAGATTCTTTGTCTATTTTGGTGCATCCTGGTTAGGAGAATATAAATTTATTAGTGTCTAGTAGTATGTTGTTGTATTGTGCCTTTTATCATTATGTAATGTTCGTCCTTGTCTTTTACTATCCCTTTTAACCTGAGGTTCATTTCATTCAGTTGAAGTATGGCAACTCCTGCTCCTCTCTGTTTACCATTTGGTTGAAGTATTGTTTTTCATCCTTTCACTCTGAGTCTGCGTTTGTCCTTATGTCTGAGGTGTGTTTCCTGGAGACAGCACAGAGATTGATTCTGTTTTTTAATCTAGTCTGCTTCTGTGTGTCTTTTTATTGGTGAGTTCAGCCCATTAACATTTAGAGTGATGATCGATATAGGAGGATTTTCTGTGATCATTACTTATTTCTTCGTTTGATTTGTTTTATTTTTGTTTCTTTCCCGTGGCCCCAACTTTGTTCCATATTTCCTGATGTTTTGTTTCAGGTTGAAGAGACTCCTTCAGTATTTCTTTGAGTGCTGGTCCCTGCACTAGACTGCGGCTTCCATTCCTGCCTGCTGTGAAGGTTGACCTGCTTCTGGTGCTGCTCGTGCGGTGCCTGCATGGGGCTGAAGTTCCCATACAGCCCGCTGTAAAAACAAACTGGCTCCCTTTCTACCACGGTGTCAAAACAACAGCTTCGGAATTGTGTGCGTTCCTTCTCGCTTGCCCCTGGCTCCATACACTCTACCCCAACACTTGGTCGCTGGAGCAGTCCTGGAAAGAAAGGCGGTTTGCATATCATTCGCACCAGCCAGAAGGAGGAGCCTTGGCCCGCATCACCCAGCTTCCCCAGCATAGGGCAGAAAGAGGTGTTGTCCCAGTGTGCTTTTTCTTGGCCTCTTTCCTTTCTTAAAGCATCCCCAAACAAATAAATGCAGGAAGAGAAGGGACCATTACAGGTGTACGCTGACTCCAAATGTAGCAGGAGACCACAAATAAAAAATAGACAACCCCTCTCTCCCAATGCTTGACCTTCACAGGGCCACCTTGTGTCTGCTCTACACCAAGACTCCACAAAAGTACCAATCTGGGCATTGGTGCACTCCTACTGAACATAACGCCCTCATGTCAATCAGGAAGTACCCAGCATACAGGATGAATTCCTTAAAACTAAAACTCCTCAAAATGATCAGGAAATTTATCAAAACAGCATCTTAGATGTAGAAGTTTCTGGAATAAGTGACAGAGAAGTTCAAGTAGCAACTCTAAAGAGTCTGAGACAAAAGAAAACATACTGTCAGAGCACAATGACTGAGATAAACAACATAAAAAAGGAAACGAATGACATAAAAATAACTCCATCAACAAAAGGAACAATTTTACAAAGAAATTCAAACTCTGAGGAAGATTGACATAGAAATGTGAGAGATAAATAATACAATAAAAAAGTGAGAAATTAAATACTGCCATAGGAAACAGGGCCAACTACATGGAGGAAAACATTAGTGATATTGGTAATCAGAACGTGGAAACAGCTAAGAAAGAGGAAGTGAGGGAATATAAAAACAAATGAATGGAAAGAATTCTAAAAGAAATCTCTGACTCCATGAGACAAACAACATCAGGATAATAGAGATCGAAGAAGGGGTAGAGCAGTCTACAGAGAGAACACTCAAACAAATAGTAGATGAGAACTTTCCAAACCTATGGAAATATCTGGAACCCCAAGTTCAAGAAGGAAACAGGCCCCTAGATTCCAGGACCTAAACAGATCTTCTCCAAGACACATGGTACTAAAGATATCCAAAATTAAAGAGAAAGAGTCAATGCTCAAGGTAGCCAGGGAAACAAGAACTATAAATTTTACAGGAAAACCCATCAGGATGGCATCATCTTTCTCAGGAGAAATGCAGCAATCCAGAAAAAGATGGAATCCAATATGCAAAACCTGAAAAGAGAGTAACTTATAGCCAAGAATAATTTATCCAGCTAAATTATTTTTCAGATATGAAGGTGGAATAAAGACCTTCGGACACACACAGAAGCTGAGGGAATTTGCCAGGACAAGGCCAGCACTCCAAGAAATACTGAAGGAGTCTCTTCAACCTGAAACAAAACATCAGAAAAAATGGAACAAGGTTGGGGCAAGGGGAAAGAAACAAAAATAAAACAAATTAAACAAAGAAATAATTAATGTTCACAGGAAATCCGCCTATATCAATCGTCACTCTAAATGTTAATGGGCTGAACTCACCAACAAAAAGACACAGAGTAGCCAACTAGATTAAAAAATGGAATCAATCTCTGTGCTGTTTCCAGGAAACACACCTCAGCCATAGGGACAAACACAGACTCAGAGTGAAAGGATGGGAAACAATATTTCAACCAAATGGTAACCAGAGAAAAGCAGGAGTTGCCATATTTATACCAAATGAAATGAACTTCAGGTTAAAAGGGATAGTAAAAGACAAGAACGGACATTACGTAATGATAAAAGACACAATACAACAACAATAATACTTGACACTAATTCATATATATGCTCCTGACCAGGATGCACCAAAATGGACAAAGAAACTACTAACAGATTTGAAAGGAGAAACTGATGAATACTAAATCATTGTGGGAGACTTAAACATTGCACTAAGAGCTATGGAGAGATCATCCAAACAGAAAATAAATAAGGAAACATCAGCACTGAATGACACTTTACAGCAATAGGCCATAAGTGATATTTGCAGGACACTTCATCAAGCAAAAGGAGACTATTTGTTTTTTCCTAGTGCACATGGAACATTCTGAAAGATATCCCACATGTTGAGACACAAAAGTAGCCTCAGCAAAATCAAGAAGATTGAAATTTTATCATGTGTATCCCCAGACCACCATGCTTTGATATTGGAGATCAACTGTAAAAGGAAAGCAGAAAAAACCACATATACATGGAGATGAAGAACAGCTCATTTAAAAAGTACTGGATAAAAGAACAATAAAAGTTGAGATTAAAAAATATATACTGACATGGAAACATAACATATAAATATTATTGGGACACTGGGAAAGCAATGATAAGAGGAAATTTATATCAATCCAGGCCTGTGTTAAGAAACAAGAAAAATCACAAGGGAACTACTTAACATGCCATCTTAAAGAACTAGAAATAGAAAAGCACACAAAACCCAAAGTCAGCAGAAGAAAAGAAGTAATAAAAATTAAAGCAGAGCTATACCAATTAGAGAAGAGGAGGACAATAGAAAAAATGAATATTACAAAGAGCTGGTTCTTTGAGAAAGTCAACAAAACTGACAAAACCTTGGTGAGACTAATCAAAGGATGAAAAGAAAGGACACAAACATCCAAAATTGGAAAGGGGAAAAATTATCACTGATACCACAGAAATACATAGGATTATATGAAAATCTTATGAAGAACTTTATGCCACTAAATTTAACAACCTAGAGGACATGGTCAAGTTTCTAGAACCTGATAGCTTACCTAGATTGAACCAAGAAGATCTCGATAATCTAAATAGACCTATTCATAGTGAAGAGATTAAAATGACTATCCATAATCTCCGTAAAGGCAAAAGCTATGCACCAGATCGTTTCACCAGTGAGTTTTACCAAGCATTCAAAGAATAATAAACAGTTATCCTCCTCAGACTCCTCCAAAATTTTGAAGAAGAAGCAATACTTAATAACTCGTTCTCTGAGGCCAAAATTACTCTAATACCAAAGCCTGGCAAAGACAATACAAACAAAGAAAACTATAGACCAATATCTCTGATGAACACAAATGCAAAAGTTCTAAACAAAATATTAGCAAACAGAATATAGTGATGCATCTAAAAGATCATACCTCAAGATCAAGTGGGATCCATCCCAGGAGCACAAGGATGGTTCAACATACGAAAATCAATCTATGTGATACACCACATAAATAAAATCAAAGATAAAGAATGTATGACCATTTCTCATTGATGCAGAAAAAGCTTTCAACAACATACAGCAACAATTATGATCAAAACACTGAATAAAATACGTATAGAAGAAAAGCATCTCAACATAATAAAGGCCATATATGACAAGGCCTCGTTTAACATCATAGTCAATGGGTGAAAGCTGAAGCCTTTTCCTGTAAAATCAGGAACAAGACAGGGACGCCCTCTGTCACCATTGATATTTAATATAGTAATGGAAATTCTAGTCACCGCAATCGTGCAAGAGAAATGAATCAACGGTATCCAAATTTGGAAAGAATAGGTCAAATTTTCACTATTTGCCGATGACATGACGCCTTATATAAAAAATTCCAAACATTCTACAAGGAAACTATTAGAAGCAATAAACCAATATAATAAAGTCGCAGGATACAAAATAAATATAAAAAAACAACAACATTCCTATATACAAACAAAAAATCCACAGAAAAAGAAAAGAGGGAATCAATTCCCTTTGCTGTCAAAGCAAAATGAATGAAATACCTGAAGTTTAACTTAAAGAAGAAAGTGTCAGACTTATACACAGAAAAGTATAAGACACTTTTGAAAGAAATTGAAACAGACTTTAAGAGGTGGAAAATATCCTGTGTTCATGGATAGGAAAATTTAACATTGTTAAAATGGACATTCTGCCTAAAGCAATCTACACATATAATGCAATACCCATGAAAATCCCACAATCATACTTTCATGAAATCGATAAAAGAATTAGTAAATTCATATGGACCCATAAATGACCTCGAATTGCCATAGCATATTACATAAAAAGAATAAGGCTGGTGGCATTACATTCCCTGACTTCAATTGATATTACAAAGCATCAATAGTCAAAACAGCTTGGTACTGGCAGAAGAACTGAAATATAGACCAATGGAATAGAACTGAAAACACAGAAATAAACCCACAAATTCATGGAAAAATATTTTTTGATAATGGAGCAAAAAACATACAATGAGGAAAAGACAGCCTCTTTAGTAGGTGCTGCTGGGAAAACGGGAATAATATATGCAAAAAATGAACTTGAACTCTGAATTCTCTCCATATTCAAAAAATAACCTGGATTGGAATATCAGACCTGCAACAATGAACTGTGTAGAAGAAAACATTCGTACTAAACTCAAAGACCTAGGACTCCAGGAAGACTTCATGAACCTGACCTCGAAGGCATGGGAAGTTAAAGCAAAAATACATGAATGGGATTTTATCAAACATAAAAGCCTCTGCACAGAAAAAGAAACCATCAAAAAGGCAAAGAGACGGCCAACTGAATGGGAGAAAATATTTGCAAATAATACATCAGATAAGGGTCTAATATCTAAAATATATAAAGAATAAATAGGACTTAATAACACAAAAACAAACAACCGAATTATGAACTGGGAAGAAGAAATAAAATGGTACTTCTATCAAGAAAAAGTACAGATGGCCAGCAGACATTTGGAAATATGCTCAACCTCATTAGCTATCAGGGAAATGCAAATCAAAGTCACAATGAGGTATCACCTCACATCTGTTAGAATGCCTATTATCAAGAAGACAAGAAATAACAAATGCTGGAGAGGATGTGGAGAAAAAGGGACTCTGGTACACTGCTGGTGGGAATGAAAACTGGAAAAACGACTGTGGAAAGCATTGTGGAGGTTCCTCAGAAAACTGGGAATGGAGTTCCCATTTGACCCAGCAATGCCTTTTCTGGGAATGTACCTAAAAAACTAGAAAACCTTTGTCCACAAAGACTTATGTACCCTAAAGTTCATTGCAGAGCTCTTCACAGTGGACATAACATGGAAACAACAAAAGTACCCTGAGATATATGACTGGTACATATACACAATGGAATATTACTCAGCTATAAGAAAAGATGAAATAGTGTCATTTGCAGCAAAACGGATGGACCTGAAGATCATCATACTTATTGAAATATGTAAGACAGAAAAAACAATAACTGCATGACTTCACTCCTATGCAGAATATAAAAATGAAAGGAACAAAGATATAAGAAATGAACAAACAAACAAAAAACCTATTGCCATAATTAATAGTTCAAAGTTTATTTGGGAATGAGTGGGTTAGGGAGGGGAAAAAGGGGAGGGCGTGTGGGAGGACGTAGAAGAAGCTAAATATAAGATGATGGAAAGAGATCTCACACTGGGTGGTGAACTCATTATACAATAAGTTGACAATGCACTGTAGAATTGTACGAATGATACCTATGTTATCATTGCTAACAGATGTCACCCCAATAAGTCTAACAATAAAAATGAATTTAAAAAATTTTCTTCCAATATTTTAGAAGTAAAATATTCAACGAACTTCCTATAAGACAGGCCTGACCAACCTGTGGTCCAGGATGGCTTTGAATGTAGGCCAATACAAATACTTAAAGTGTAATATTTTGTGGCATTTTTTTGTTATAGCTTATGAGCTATTGTTTGTACTAGTGTATTTTATGTGTTACCCAAGACAGTTGTATCTCCAATGTGGCCCAGGGAAGGCAAAGTTTTAGATACCACTCACGTAAACGATTGTCCTTTAGTGAAAGTGATAATTCAAAACACCTGTTTAACTCAACACTTCTATTCTACTCCAAGTTCTATTAGTCCTTTGCTTTGTAAATCCTGATTTTTCTTTTGCTTTTTCTTAGGAAAATTCTAAAAGATGACACACTTATTTTATTGAAATTTGATTCTTCACTGTAATACTGCCAGGTTTTAATTAAATTTGAACGTTCAAAGAAAGTTGGATGTTAAATGAAATCCAGCATAGTGATTGTTTTTATGTGTCCCCCATGTTCTCAAAAGGGAAGTGTGAATTTGTGCAGATGATAATGATTAGACAGCAAAAGAGTTAATACAAATAAGCTTGAGGGGGCTAGCAGGAAACAAGTTTAGCTCAGCTTAGTTAGATACAAATGAAAGAACACATGTGGCTACTGCTGTGTCTACAGTGAGCCTGATCTCAGAAAACAAGCTTACCTGAGTTTGGCTAGCTGCAAGGAAATGTTCACTGTGGCCCAATTCTACATGTGATTTTTTACAGGTGACCACATCTTGATATTGAAGAATCAGCGTGTACATTTTCTGTATAAGAAGAGCTAACTGAAAGTTCAGGGTAACTTTGTACCTTGGACCCCGCTACATTAATCTGCCATGCCCATACTTCTCTCTTTGAATAAAACTTTCCAACTTGGATTTTCAGATCCCCCATGAACTTTTCACATTCTGCCAGTACTCAGGGGCATCCAATAACCAGAAGAGAAGACATTACATGACTAATTGTTGCTGGTTCCACAAATTAAATAAAACTTTTAATTTTGTAGATGTTCATAAAAATCTCTTCAATGCTTGGAAGTTGGAGTGAAAGATCGTGAAAGGAGAGTAGGGCTCTATAGCGTCTCCCAGAAAACACAATACAGCGGCTCCCAGGATCCAAGAAAGAAGACTCTGAATGACAAAAGCAGCAGTTGTATAATCCGTGTATTGCCAGTAAACACCTGAAGGTTGGAGAGAAAGGGGCGAGTCGGAGAGAGGGGAGGGATCAAAGACAGATCGCAACAGGACCCAATCGTGGGTGACCATCCAGGAGCAGTTCAATGCATGGGAGGGGTTAAGAACAAGAGGTGATAAGAGGAAAATCCCTAGCAACCGGGCAGAACAGTGGGACTCGTTGGGTGAGCTGGTCTGGGGAACTGGAATTTGGAATGGTAAGTTTGGGACAGAGCTTGGGAGCCAGCCCCTGTAACTTTTGAGTGTTAGCAGGGCACAACAAGGACTCTGAACTGCAGAGACGACATTGTGGCTCTAGGCTCCCTTGGAAAACACAACGCAGGCAAGCACGGCTCCTGCACAGGCCTGGGGTTCCTAGTGGCAGCCTGCAGTTCCTGGTTGCTGCCCACTGTGGGGGCTAGCTGCCTGCTAAGCGGACAGTGCACGACCCCTGCACGAAACTGCGGCTTCAATTCCTGCCCGCTGTGAAGGTTGACCTGCTGGTATGCTGGTCGTGCGGCTCCTGCATTGGACTAGAGTTCCCATACAGCCCGCTGCAAAGACAATCTGGCTTCCTTTCTACCGCGACGTCAAAAGAACAGCTTCGGAATTATGTGCCAGATTGTATACTCCTGGCTCTTAAAAGCAGTTCGAGTTCACAGACTCTGACCCAACACATGGTCCCTGGAGCAGGCCTGGAAATAAAGGCGGTTTTTATAGCATTCGCCCCAGCCAGCGGTAGGGGTCCCGGCCGGCATCACCCAGCTTCGTCCTCATAGCGAAGAAGGAGGAGTTGTCACAGTGTGCTTTTTCTTGGCATCTTTCCTTTCCTACAGTCTCCCCAACCAACTAAATGCAGGAAGCGTAGGGACCATGACAGATGCACACTGACTCCAAAAGTAGCAGGAGAACAGAATTAAGAAGTAGACAAACACTGTCTCCCAAAACGTGCTCCCCATAGGGCCACCTAGGGTCTTCCCTACACCAAGACTCCACAAAAGTACCAATCTGGGCTTTGGTGCACTACTACTGGACATAACACCCTCAAGTCAATGAGGAAGAACCCAGCATACAGGATGAATTCCTTAAAACTAAAACTCCTCAAAAAGATCAGGAAATTTATCGAGACTGCATCTTACATCTAGAATTTTCTGGAATAAGTGACAGAGAAGTTCAAGTAGCAATTCTAAAGGCTCTGAGACAAATGAAAACATACTGGCCGAGCAATATAGCTGAGATAAACAACATATATAAGGAACTGAATGACATAAAAATAACTCCATGAACGAAAGGAACAATTGAACAAAGAAATTCAAACACTAAGGAAGATTGACATAGAAATGCAAGAGATAAATAATGCAATAGAAAAAGTGAGAAACTAAATACTGCCAGAGGAAACAGGGCCAACCACATGGAGGAAATAATTAGTGATATTGAAGATGAGAACATGGAAACAGCTAAGAAAGTGGAAGGGAGGTAATATAGAAACAAAAGGATTGAAAGAATTCTACAAGAACTATCTGACTCCATGAGACAAAACAACATCAGGATAATAGAAATCGAAGACGGGGTAGAGCATTCTACAGAGAGCACACTCAAACAAATAGTAGATGAGAACTTTATAAACCTATGGAAATATCTGGAACCACAACTTCAAGAAGGAAATAGGTTTCCTGGATACCAGGACCTTAACAGATCTTTTAAAAGACACATGATACTAAAGATATCCAAAATTGAAGAGAAAGAGACAATTCTTAAGGCAGCCAGAGAAACAAGAATTATAAATTTTAGAGGAAAACCCATCAGGATGGCATCATATTTCTCAGCAGAAATGCAGCAAGCCAAAAGACGGTGGAATCCAATATACAAAAACTGAAAAGAGAGTAACTTATAGCCAAGGATAATTTATCCAGCTAAATTATTTTTCAGATATGAAGGTGGAATAAAGACCTTCTCAGCCACACAGAAGATGAGGAAATTTGCCAGGACAAGGCCAGCACTCCAAGAAATACTGAAGGAGTCTCTTCGACCTGAAACAAAATATCAGGAAAAATGGAACAAAGTTGGGGCAATGGGAAAGAAACAAAAATAAAACAATTCCAACAAAGAAATAAGTAATGGTCACAGGAAATCCTCCTATATCAATCGTCACTCTAAATGTTAATGGGCTAAACTCACCAATAAAAAGACACACAGTAGCAGACTAGATTAAAAGACAGAATTAATCTCTGTGCTGTCTCCAGGAAACACAGCTCAGCCATAAGGACCAACACAGACTCAGAGTGAAAGGATGAGAAACAATACTTCAAACAAATGGTAACCAGAGAAAAGCAGGAGTTGCCATACTTCTACCGAATGAAATAAACTTCAGGTTAAAAGGGATAGTAAAAGACAAGGACGGACATTATATAATGATAAAAAGCACAATAAAACAACAATACTACTTCACACTAATTAATATATATGCTCCTAACTAGAATGCAGCAAAATAGACAATGAAACTACTAACAGATTTGAAAGGAGAAACTGATGAATACATAATCATTGTGGGAGACTTAAAAAACCACAGTAACACCCATGAACAGATCATCCAAACCGAAAATAAATAAGGAAACATCAGTACAGAATGACACATTACAGCTATTCGCCATAATTGATATTTGCAGGACCCTCCATCCAGCAAAAGGAGACTATTTGTTCTTTTCTAGTGCACACGGAACATTCTCAAAGATATCCCACATGCTGGACACAAAGGTAGCCTCAGCAAATTCAAGAACTTATTCCATGTGTATTATTGAAATTATTTCATGTGTATCGTCAGACCACCATGCTTTGAAATTGGAGATCAACTGTAAAAGGAAAGCGGAAAAAAACATTTATATATTGAGATGAACAACAGCTCATTGAAAAAGGACTGGATAAAAGAACAATAAAAGATGAGAGTAAAAAATATATACAAATAACTGACAATGAAAACACAACATACCAGAATATTGGGACACAGCGAAAGCAGTGATAAGAGGGAAATTTATATCAATCCAGGCCTGTTTTAAGAAACAAGGAAAATCACAAGGAAACAACTTAACATACAATCGTAAAGAACTAGAAATAGAAGAGCACACAAAACCCAAAGTCAGCAGAAGAAAAGAAATAATAAATATTAAAGCAGAGCAATAACAATTAGAGAACAGGAGGGCAATATAGAATTGAATATTACGGAGAGCTGGTTCTTTGAGAAAGTCAACAAAACTGACAAAATCTTGGCGAGACTAATCAAAGGATGGAAAGAAAGGACTCACATATCCAAAATTAGAAATGAAGGGGGAGAAATTACCACTGATACCACAGAAATAGATAGGATTATATGAAAATCTTATGAAGAACTTTATGCCACTAAATTTAACAACCTAGAAGAAATGCACAAGTTTCTAGAAACTGATAGCATACTTAGATTAAACCAAGAAGATATCGGTAATATAAACAGACCAATTCGTAGTGAAGAGATTAAAATGACTATCCATAATCTCCCTAAAGGCAAAAGCCATGGACCAGATAATTTCACCAGTGAGTTTTGCCAAGCATTCAAAGAATAATAAATACCTATCCTTGTCAGGCTCCTCCAAAATATTGAAGAAGAAGCAATACTTTCTAACTCGTTGTATGAGGCCAACATTACTCTAATACAAAAGCCTGGCAAAGACAATACAAACAAAGAAAAGTATAGACAATATCTCTGATGAACACAGATGCAAAAATTCTAAACAAAATATTAGCAAACAGAATATAGCGATGCATCTAAAAGATTATATCTCAAGATCAAGAGGGATTCATCCCAGGAGCACAAGGATGGTTCAACATACGAAAATCAATCTATGTGGTACACCACATAAACAAAATCAAAGATAAAGAACGTATGACCATTCCCCCTTGAAGCAGAAAAAGCTTTCTACAGGATACAGCATCCATTTATGATCAAAACACTAAATAAAATAGGTAGAGAAGGAAAGCATCTCAACATAATAAAGGCCATATATGACAAGGCCTCAGCTAACATCATAGTCAGTGTGGAAAACCTGAAGCCTATTCCCTTAAAATTAGGAACAAGATCGGGATGCCCTCTATCACCATTGTTATTTAATTTAGTAAAGGAAATTCTAGCCACAGCAATCGGGCAAGAGAAAGGAATCAAAGGTATCCAAATTTGGAAAGAAGTGGTCAAATTGTCCCTATTTGCCGATGACATGACGCCTTATATAAAAAATTCCAAAGATTCTACCAGGAAACTATTAGAAGCAATAAACGAATATAATAAATTCGCAGGATACAAAATAAATTTTAAAAAATCAACAGCATTCCTATATACAAACAACAAATCCACAGAAAAAGAAAGGAGGGAATCAATTCCCTTTGCTATCAAAACAAATTTAATGAAATACCTGAGATTTAAGTTAATGAAGGAAGTGTCAGACTTATATACAGAAAAGTATAAGACATTTTTGAAAGAAAATGAAATGGACGTTAAGAGTTGAAAAACTATCCCCTGTTCATGGATAGGAAAATTTAACATTGTTAAAATGGACATTCTGCCTAAAGAAATCTACACATTTAATGCAATACCCATGAAAATTCCACAATCATACTTTCATGGAATAGATAAAAGAATTAGTAAATTCATATGGAACCATAAATGACCTCGAATTACCAAAGCATACTACATAAAAGGAATAAAGCTGGTGGCATTACATTCCCTGACTTCAATTGATATTACAAAGCATCAATAGTCGAAACAGCTTGGTACTGGCAGAAGAACAGAATTATAGACCAATGGAATAGAACTGAAAGCCCAGAAATAAACCCACAAATTTATGGACAAATAATTTTCGATAAATGAGCAAAAAACTTACAATGAGGAAAAGACAGCATCTTTAGTAGGTGGTGCTGGGAAATCTGGAATAATATATGCAAAAAAAGAACTTGAGCTGTGAAATCTCCCCATATACAAAAATTAACTCGAAATGGATTAAAGACCTTCATATCAGACCTGCAACAATAAACTGTATAGAGGAAAACATTGGTACTAAACTTATAGACCTAGGATTCAAGGAAGACTTCATGAATCTGACCTCAAAGGCAAGAGAAGTAAAAGCAAAAATAAATGAATGGAATTTTATCAAACTAAAATCTTCTTTACAGGAAAAGAAACCATCAGCAAGGCAAAGAGATAGCCAAATGAATGGGAGACAATATTTGCAAATAACGCATCAGATAAGGGTCTAATATCTAAAATATATAAAAAACAAATAAGGCTTAATAACACAAAAACAAACAACCCAATTATAAACTGGGTGGAAGAACTAAACAGGCAATTCTCCCACGAAGAATAACAGATGGGAAGCAGACCTATAAAAAACTGCTCAACCTCATTAGCTATCAGTGAAATGCAAATAAAAATCATAGCGAGGTATCACCTCACACCTATTAGAATGGCTATTATCAGCAAGACAAAAAATAACAAGTGCTGGAGAGGATGTGGAGAAAAAGGGACTCTGGTACACTGCTGGTGGGAATGAAAACCGGTACAACCACTGTGGAAGGCCGTATGGAGTTTCCTCAGAAAACTGGAAGTGGAGTTCCCATTTGACCCAGCAATCCCTCTTCTGGGGGTCTAACCAAAAAACCTGAAAACCTTTGTCCACAAAGACTTATGTAACCTAATGTTCATTGCAGAGCTGTTAACAGTGGACATAACATGGAAACAAGCAAAGAGCCCGGCGACAGAAGACTGGATTAAGAAGCTGTGGTACATATACACAATGGAATATCACTCAGCTATAAGAAAACGTGAGGGAGTTCTCTGGTGGTGTAGTGGCTTCAGGCTCCAATGCTATCAGTGGTGCAGCCTGGTGTCGAATCCCATTTAGAAAGCTACCCACATACAAAAACATAAGCCAAAAAAAAACCAAAACAGAAAACATGAAATAGTGTCATTTGCAACAAAATGGATGGACCTGAAGATCATCATACTTAGTGAAATAAGTCAGATCGAAAAAACAAAGAACTGTATGACTTCACTCATATACGGTATATAAAACTGAAAGGAACAAAGAGATAAGAAATGAACAAAGAAACAATGAACTCATGGAAATAATCAACAGTTCAAAGTTTATTTGGGAATGAGTGGGTTAGGGAGGGGAAGAAGGGGACGGGGTGTGGTAGGACGAAGGGGAAGCTAAATATAAGGTGATGGAAAGAGAACTGACACTGAGAGGTGAACTTATTATACAATAAGTGGACAATACACTGTAGAATTGTATGCATGAAACCTATGTTATCCTTGCTAACAGATGTCACCCCAATAAGTCTAACAATAAAAATGAATTTTCAAAATTTTCTTCCAATGTTTTAGAAGTAAAATATCCATCGAGCTTCATATAAGGCAGGCCTGACCAACCTGTGGACCGGAATGGCTTTGAATGTAGCCCAATACAGATACTTAAAATGTAATATTTTGTGGCAATTTTTTGTTAAACCTTATGAGCTATTGTTAGTACTAGTGGATTTTATGTTAATAAAGACAATTCTATTTCCAACGTGGCCCAGGGAAGCCAAAGTGTTAGATAACACTCACGTAAATGTTTGTCCTTTAGTGAAAGTGATCATTCAAAACACCTGTGTAACTCAACACTTCTGATTTTCCTCAAAGTTCTGTTAGTCCTTTGCTCGGTAAATCTTGGTTTTTCTTTTGCTTTTTCTTAGGAAAATTCTAAAAGATGACACACTTATTTTCTTGCAATTTGATTCCTCACAGTATTATTGCCAGGTTTTAATTACATTTGAAAGTTGAAATAAAGTTTGATGTTAAATGAAATCCAGCATAGTGATTGTTTTTATGTGTCCCACATGGTCTCAAGAAGGAACTGTGAAATTGTGCAGATGATAATGATTAGACAGCAAAAGAGATAATACAAATAAACTTGAGAGGGCTAGTAGGAACCAAGTTTAGCTGAGCTTAGTTAGCTACAAATAAAAGAACTCATATGGCTACTGCTCTGTCTACAGTGAGCCTGATCTCGGAAAACAAGCTTACCTGAGCTTGGCTAGCTGCAAGGAAATGTTTATTGTGGCCCGATTCTACCTGTGATTTTTTACAGGTGACCCCATCTTGATATTGAAGAATCTGCATGTACATTATCTGTATAAGAAGAGCTAACCGAAAGTTCAGGGCAACTGTGTGCCTTGGGCCCTGCTACTTTAATCTGTCATGCCTATATATCTCTCTTTGAATAAAACTTTCCAACGTGTATTTTCAGATCCCTCATGAACTTTTCACATTCTGTCAGTACTCAGAGGCATCCAATAACCAGAAGAGAAGACATTACATGACCTCCTTTCGCTGGTTCCACAAATTAAATATAATCTTTTAATTTTGTGGATGTGCATAAAAATCTCTTCAATGCTTGGAGGTTGGAGGGCAAGATGGTGAAAGGAGAGTAGGGCCCTAAAGCGTCTCCCAGATAACAAAATTGAACAGCCCCCAGGATCCAAGAAAGAAGACTCTGAGTGACAAAAACAGCAGCTGAGAAATCCATGTATTGCCAGTAAACACCTAAAGGTTGGAGAGAAAGGGGCGAGTCAGAGAGAGGGGAGGGATCAAAGACAGATCGCAACAGGACCCAATCGTGGGTGACCATCGAGGAGCAGTTCAGTGCATGGGAGAGGTAGAGAACAAGAGGTGACAAGAGGAAAATCCGTAGCAAACTGGCAGAACAGTGGCAGTCGTTGGGGAGCTGGTCTGGGGAGCTCGAATTTGGAATGGCAAGTTGGGGACAGAGCTTGGGAGCCAGCCTCTGTAACTTTTGAGAGTTAGCAGGCACAGCAAGGACTCTGAACTGCAGAGACGACATTGTTGCTCTAGGCTTTCTTGGGAAACACAACGCAGGCAAGCACGACTCCTGCACAGGCCTGGGTTTCCTGGTCGCAGCCTGCAGTTCTTGGTTGCGGATCACTGCGGAGGCTAGCCGCCTGCCAAGCAGACAGCACACGACCCCTGCACTAGACTCCGGCTTCCATTCCTGCCCGCTGTGAAGCTTGACCTACTGCTGATCCTGCTCGTGTGGCTCCTGCACGGGGCTGCAGTTCCCATACAGACCTCTGCAAAGACAAACTGGCTTCCTTTCTACCGCGGGGTCAAAACAAGAGCTTTGGAATTGTGTGCATGTCAGCTCGCATTCTCCTGGCTCTTAAAAGCAGTTTGAGTTCACAGACTCTGCCCCAACACTTGGCCGCTGAAGCAGGCCTGGAAAGAAAGCGGTTTTTATAGCATTTGCCCCAGCCAGCAGGAAGAGCCTCAGACCGCATCACCCAGCTTCCCAGCATAGGGCAGAAGGAAGAGTTGTCCCAGTGTGCCTTTTCTTGGTATCTTTCCTTTCCTACAGCCACCCCAACCAAATAAATGCAGGAAGCGAAGGGACCATGACAGATGCACACTGACTCCAAATGTAGCCGGAGACCAGAAATAAGAAATAGACAACCCCTCTCTCCCAAAACTTGCCCCCCACAGGGGCACCTTGTGTCTGCCCTACACCAAGACTCCCCTAAAGTACCAATCTCGGCTTTGGGGCACTACTACTGAACATAACGACCTCATGTCAATGAGGAAGAACCCAGCATAGAGGATGAATTCCTTAAAAGTAAAACTCCACAAAAAGATCAGGAAATTTAACAAGACACCATCTTAGATCTAGTTTCTGGAATAAGTTACAGAGAAGTTCAAGTAGCAATTCTAAAGGCTCTCAGACAAATGAAAACGTACTGACAGAGCACTATGGCTGAGATAAACAACATAAAAAAGGAACTGAATGACATAAAAATAACTCCATGAACAAAAGGAACGATTTAACAAAAATTTCAAACCCTAAGGATGACTGACATGGAAATATGAGAGATAAATAATACAACAGAAAAAGTGAGAAACTAAATACTGCCATAGGAAACAGGGCCAACCACATGGAGGAAATAAGTAGTGATATTAAAGATCAGAACATGGAAACAGCTAAGAATGTGGAAGGGGGCTAATATAGAAACAAAAGAATTGAAAGAATTCTACAAGAACTATCTGATTCCATGAGACAAAACAACATCAGGATAATAGAAATCAAAGGAGGGGTAGAGCACTCTAAAGAGAGCACACTCAATCAAATAGTAGATGAGAACTTTCCAAATCCATGGAACTATCTGGAACCCCAACGTCAAGAAGGAAACAGGTTTCCTAGATACCGGGACCTTAACAGATCTTTTAAAAGACACATGGTACTAAAGATATCCAAAATGAAAGCGAAAGAGTCAATTCTCAAGGCAGCCAGGGAAACAAGAACTATAAATTTTCAACGAAAACCCATCAGTATTGCATTATATTTCTCAGCAGAAATGCAGCAAGCCAAAAGAGGGTGGAATCCAATATACAAAAACTGAAAAGAGAGTAACTTATAGCCAAGGATAATTTATACAGCAAAATTATTTTTCAGATATGAAGGTGGAATAAAGACCTTCTCAGACACACAGAAGCTGAGGGAATTTGCCAGGACAAGTCCAGCCCTACAAGAAATACTGAAGGAGTCTCTTCGACCTGAAACAAAACATCAGGAAAAATGGAACAAAGTTGGGGCAACGGGAAAGGAACAAAAATACAACAAATCAAACAAAGAAATAAGTAATGGTCACAGGAAATCCTCCTATATCGATCGTCACTCTAAATGTTAATGGGCTGAACTCGCCAACAAAAAGCACACAGTAGAGACTAGATTAAAAAACAGAATCAATCTCTGTGCTCTCTCCAGGAAACACACCTCAGCCATAAGGACAAACACAGACTCAGAGTGAAAGGATGGGAAACAATACTTCAACCAAATGGTAACCAGAGAAAAGCAGGAGTTGCCATACTTCTACCGAATGAAATAAACTTCAGGTTAAAAGGGATAGTAAAAGACAAGGACGGACATTACATAATGATAAAAGGCACAATACAACAGCAATACTATTTGACCCTAATTAATATATATGCTCCTAAGCAGAATGCACCAAAATAGACAAAGAAACTACTAACAGATTTGAAAGAAGAAACTGATGAATACACAATCATTGTGGGAGACTTAAACACCGCACTAACAGCCATGGACAGATCATCCAAACAGAAAATAAATAAGGAAACATCAGCACTGAATGACACATTACAGCTATTGTCATAATTGATTTTTGCAGGACACTCCATCCAGAAAAAGGAGAGTATTTGTTCTTTTCTAGGGCACATGGAATATTCTCAAAGTTATCCCACATGCTGAGACACAAAAGAAGGCTCAGCAAATTCAAGGTGATTGAAAGTATACCATGTGTATCATCAGACCACCATGCTTTGATATTGGAAATCAACTGTAAAAGGAAAGAAGAAAAAAACTCTTATACATGGAGATGAAGAACAGCTCATTGAAAAAGGACTGGATAAAAGAACAATAAAAGATGAGAGTAAAAAATATATACAAATAACTGACAATGAAAACACAACATACCAGAACAATTGGGACACAGCAAAGCAGTGATAAGAGGGAAATTCATATCAATGCAGAACTGCTTAAGAAACGAGAAAAATCACAAGGAAACAACTTAACATACCATTTTAAAGAACTGGAAATAGAAGAGCACACAAAACCCAAAGTCAGCAGAAGAAAAGAAATAATAAAAATTAAATCAGAGCAAAAAAAATTAGAAAACAGGAGGGCAATAAAATAATGAATATTACAAAGAGTTCGTTCTTAGAGAAAGTCAAGAAAACTGACAAAACCTTGGCGAGGCTAATCAAAGGATGAAAAGAAAGGACACTCATATCCAAAATTAGAAATGAATGGGGATAAATTACCACTGATACCACATAAATATATAGGATTATATGAAAATCTTATGAAGAACTTTATGCCACTAAATTTAACAACTTAGAAGAAATGGACAAGTTTCTAGAACCTTATAGCTTACCTAGATTGAAACAAGAAGATCTCGATAATATGAACAGACCAATTCATAGTGACGAGATGAAAATGACTATCCATAATCTCCCTGAAGGCAAAAGCCATGGACCAGATTGTTTCACCAGTGAGTTTTACCAAGCATTCAAACAATAATAAACAGCTCTCCTCCTCAGACTCTTCCAAAATATTGAAGAAAAAGCAATACTTCCTAACTCGTTCTATGAGGCCAACATTACTCTAATACCAAAGCATGGCAAAGACAATACAAACAAAGAAAACTATAGACCAATATCTCTGATGAACACATATGCAAAAATTCTAAACAAAATATTTGCAAACAGAATATAGCGATGGATCTAACAGATTATACCTCAAGATCAAGTGGGATTCATCCCAGGAGCACAAGGATGGTTTGACATATGAAAATCAATATATGTGATACACCACATAAACCAAATCAAAGATAAAGAACATATGACCATTCCACATTGATGCAGAAAAGGCTTTCAACAAGATACAGCATCCATTTATGATTAAAAAACTAAATAAAATACGTATAGAAGGAAAGCATCTCAATATAATAAAGGCCTTATATGACAATGCCTCGGCTAACATCATACTCAGTGGGGAAAACCTGAAGCCTATTCCCTTAAAATCAGGAACAAGATCGGGATGCCCTCTGTCACCATTGTTATTTAATATAGTATAGGAAATTCTTGCCACAGCAATCTGGCAAGAGAAAGGAATCAAAGGTATCCAAATTGGAAAGAAGAGGTCAATTGTCACTATTTGCCGATGACATGACGCCTTATACAAAAAATTCCAAAGATTCTACCAGGAAACTATTAGAAGCAATATATGAATATAATAAAGTCACAGGATACAAAATAAATATAAAAAAAGCAACAGCATTCCTATATACAAAAACAAATCCACAGAGAAAGGAAGGAGGGAATCAATTCACGTTGCTATCAAAACAAAATGAAGGAAATACTTGAAGTTTAACTTAAAGAAGAAAGTGTCAGACTTATACACAGAAAAGTTTAAGACACTTTTGAAAGAAATTGAAACAGACATTAAGAGGTGGAAAAATATCCCCTGTTCATGGAGAGGAAAATTTAACATTGTTAAATGGACATTCTGCCTAAAACAATGTACACATTTAATCCAATACCCATGAAAATCCCTCAGTCATACTTTCATGAAAGAGACAAAAAAATTAGTAAATTCATATGGAACCATAAATGACCTCGAATTGCCAAAGCATACTACATAAAAAGAAAAAGGCTGGTGGCATTACATTCCCTGACTTCAATTGATATTACAAAGCATCAATAGTCAAAAAAGCTTGGTACTGGCAGAAGAACAGAAATATAGACCAATGGAATAGAACTGAAAACCCAGAAATAAACCTACCAATTTATGGACAAATAATTTTCAATAAAGGAAGAAAAAACATACAATGAGGAAAAGACAGCCTCTTTAGTAGGTGGTGCTGGGAAAACTGGAATAATATAAGCAACAAATGAACATGAGCTTTGAATTCTCTCCATAATCAAAAAAATTAAGTAGAAATGGATTAAAGACCTTCAAATCAGACCTGCAACAAAAAACTCTATAGAAGAACACATTGGTACTAAACTCTTAGACCTAGGACTCAAGGAAGACTTCATGAGCCTGATCTCAAAGGCAAGGGAAGTGAAAGCAAAAATAAATGAATGGGATTATATCAAACTAAAAGCTTCTGCACAGGAAAAGAAACCATCAACAAGGCAAAGAGACAGCCAACTGAATGGGGAAAATATTTGCAAATAACACATCAAATAAGGGTCTAATATCTAAAACATATAAAGAACTAATAAGACTTAATAACACAAAACAAACAACCCAATTATAAACTGGGCAGAAGAACTAAACAGGCACTTCTCCCACGAAGAAGTACAGATGGGCAGCTGAGATATGAAAAACTGCTCAACCTCATTAACTATCAGGGAAATGCAAATCAAAATCACAATGAGGTATCACCTCACACCTGTTAGAATGGCTATTATCAACAAGATAAGAAAAAACAAGTTCTGGAGAGGATGTGGCGAAAAAAAGACACTGGTACACTGCTGGTGGGAATAAAAACTGGTACAACCACTGTGGAAGGCATTGTGGAGGTTCCTCAGAAAACTTGGAATGGAGTTCCCATTTGACCCAGCAATACCTTTTTCTGGGGGACTACCAAAAAAACCTGAAAACCCTTGTCCACAAAGCCTTATGTACACCAATGTTCATGGCAACACTGTTCTCAGTGGATATAACATGGAAACAACCAAAGTGACCTGCGACAGATGACTTGATAAAGAAGCTGTGGTACATATACACAATGGAATATCACTCAGATATAAGAAATCACGACGGAGTTCTCTGGTGGTGTAGTGGCTTAAGGCTCCATTGCTATCAGTGCTGCTGCCTAGGTTCGACTCCCATCTAGAGAGCTACACACATACAAAAAAAAGGCAAAGAAAAATAAAAAGAAAATATGAAATAGTGTCATTTCAACAAAATGGATGGACTTGAAGATCATCATACTTAGTGAAATAAGGGAGACAGAAAAACAAAGAACTCTATGACTTCAATCATATGCAGAATATAAAACTGAAAGGAACAAACAGATAAGAATGAACAAACAAACAATCAACACATGGACATAATCAAGAGTTCAATGTTTATTTGGGAATGAGTGGGATAGGGAGGGGAAAAAGGGGAAGGGGTTTGGGAGGACGGAGGGGAAGCTAGATATAAGGTAATGGAAAGATAACTCACACTGGGTGGTGAACATATTATACAATAACTTGACAATGCACTGTACAATTGTATGCATGAAACCTATGTTATCCTTACTATCAGATGTCACCCCCATAAGTCTAACAATAAAAATGAATTTTAAAATATTTTCTTCCAATGTTTTAGAAGTAAAATATTCAACGAGCTTCATATAAGGCAGGCCTAAGCAAACTGTGGCCCAGGATGGCTTTGAATGTAGCCCAATACAAATGCTTAAAATGTAATATTCTGTGGCATTTTCTTGTTATAGCTTTTGAACTATTGTTAGTACTAGTGGATTTTATGGGTTACCCAAGTCAATTCTATTACCAACGTGGCCCATGGAAGCCAAAGTGTTAGATACCACTCACGAAAATAATTGTCCTTTAGTGAAAATGATAATTCAAAACACCTGTTTAACTCAACACTTCTATTCTACTCAAAGTTCTTTTAGTTCTTTGCTTGGTAAATCTTGATTTTTCTTTTGCATTTTCTTAGGAAAATTCTAAAAGATGACACACTTATTTTCTTGAAATTTGCTTCTTCACAGTAATAGTGCCAGGTTTTAATAAAATTTGAAAGTTGAAATAAAGTTTGATGTTAAATGAAATTCAGCATAGTGATTGTTTTTATGTGTCCCACATGTTCTCAAGAAGGAACTGTGAATTTGTGCAGATGATAATGATTAGGCAGCAAAACAGTTAATAGAAATTAACTTGAGGGGGCTAGAAGGAAGCAAGTTTAGCTGAGCTTAGTTAGCTACAAATAAAAGAACTCATATGGCTAATGCTCTCTCTACAGTGAGCCTGATCTTAGAAAACAAGCTTACCTGAGCTTGGCTAGCTGCAAGGAAAAATATACTGTGCTCCGATTCTACCTGTGATTTTTTACAGGTGACCACATCTTGATATTAAAGAGTCTGCCTGTACATGTTCTGTATAAGAAGAGCTAACCCAAAGTTCAGGGAAACTGTGGGTCTTGGACCCTGCTACATTAATCTGCCATGCCCATACTTCTCCATTTGAATAAAACTTTCCAACTTGGATTTTCAGATCCCTCATGAACTTTTCACATTCTCTCAATACTCAGGGGCATCAAATAACCAGAAGAGAAGACATTACATGACTAACTGTTGATAGTTACAGAAATTAAATATAACCTTTTAATTTGGTTGATGTTCATAAAATTCTCTTCAATGCTTGGATGTTGGAGGGCAAGATGGTGAAAAGAGAGTAGGGCCCTAAATATTCTCCTAGAAAACACAATTCAATGGTCTGCAGGATCCAAGAAAGAATACTCTGAGTGACAAATGCAGAGGCTGAGAAATCCGTGTATTGCCCGTAAACACCTGAAGGATGGAGAGAAAGGGGCGAGTAGGAGAGTGGGGAGGGATCTAAGACAGATCGCAACATGAACTGATCGTGCGTGACCATCCAGGAGCATTTCAGTGCATGGGAGGCATAGAGGACAAGAGGTGACAAGAGGAAAATGCCTAGCAAAGTGACAGAACAGTGGGAGTTGTTGGGGAGCTGCTCTGGGGAGCTGGAATTTGGAGTGGCAAGTTGGGGACAGAGATTGGGATCCAGCCTCTGGACTGATGAGTGTTAGCAGGGCACAGCAAGGACTCTGAACTGCAAAGACGACATTGTGGCACTAGGCTCTCTTGGGAAACACAACGCAGGCAGGCACGGCTCCTGCACAGGCATGGGGATTCTGGTTGCAGCCTGCAGGTCCTGGTTGCGGCCTACTGCGGAGGCTAGCCACCAGCCAAGCGGACAGCGCACGACCACGGCACTAGACTGTGGCTTCCATTCCTGCTAGCTGTGAAGGTTGACCTGTTGCTGGTCCTGCTCATGCGGTCCTGCATGGGGCTGCAGTTCACATACCGCCCGCTGCAAAGACAAACCGGCTCCCTTGCTACGCAGGGTAAAAACAACAGCTTGGGAATTGTGTGCCTGCCTGCTCGCATACTCCTGGCTCCTAAAAGCAAATCGAGTCCACAGACTCGGCCCCAACACTTGGTCGCTGGAGCAGGCCTGGATAGAAAGGCAGGTTTTATAGCAATCACACCAGCCAGCAGGAGCAGCCTCGACCTGCATTCACCCAGCTTCGCCACCAGAAGGCAGAAGGAGGAGTTGTCCCAGTGTGCGTTTTCTTCGCATCTTTCCTTTCCTACAGCCTCCCCTACCAACTAAATGCAGGAAGCGAAGAAACCATGGCAGATGCACACTGACTCCAAATGTAGCAGGAGACCAGGAATAATAAATAGAAAACCCATCTCTCCCAAAACATGACCCCCACAGGGCCACCTTGGGTCTGCCCTACTCCAAGACTCCACAAAAGTACAAATCTGGGCTTTGGTGCACTACTACTGAACATAACGCCCTCATGTCAATGAGGAAGAACCCAGCATACAGGATGAATTCCTTAAAACTAAAACTCCTCCAAAGATCAGGAAATTTATCAAGGCAGCATCTTAGATCTAGAAGTTTCTGGAATAAGTGACAGAGAAGTTCAAGTAGCAATTCTAAAGGCTCTGAGAAAAATGAAAACATACTGGCAGAGCACTATGGCTGAGATAAACAACATAAAAAAGGAAATGAATGACATAAGCATAACCCCATGAACAAAAGGAACAATTTTTCAAAGAAATTCAAACCCTAAGGAAGATTGACATAGAAATGAGAGAGATAAATAATACAATAAAAAAAGTGAGAAACTAAATAGTGCCATAGGAAACAGGGCCAACCACATGGAGGAAATAAGTAGTGATATTGAAGATCAGAACATGGGAAGAGCTAAGAAAGAGGAAGTGAGGGAATATAGAAACAAAAAGATTGAAAGAATTCTCCAAGAACAATCTGACTCCATGAGACAAAACAACATCAGGATAATAGAAATCGAAGAAGGGATAGAGCATTCTACAGAGAGCACACTCAAACAAATAGTAGATGAGAACTTTCCAAACCTATGGACATATGTGGAATCACAAGTTCAAGAAGGAAACAGGTCCCCTAGATACAGGGACATTAACAGATCGCTTAAAAGACACATGGAACTAAAGATATCCAAAATTAAAGAGAAAGAGTCCATTCTCAAGGGAGCCATGGTAACAAGAACTATAAATTTTAAAGGAAAACCCATCAGGATGGCATCACCTTTCTCAGCAGAAATGCAGCAATCCAGAAGAGGGCGGAATCCAATATACAAAAATTGAAAAGAGAGTAACTTACAGCCAAGTATAATTTATCCAGCAAAATTATTTTTCAGATATGAAGGTGGAATAAAGACCTTCTCAGACACACAGAAGATGAGGGAATTTGCCAGGACAAGGCCAGCACTCCAAGAAATACTGAAGGAGTCTCTTTGACCTGAAATAAAACATCAAGAAAAATGGAACATAGTTGGGGCAACGGGAAAGAAACAAAAATAAAACAAATGAAACAAAGAAATAAGGAATGGTCATATGAAATCCTCCTATATCAATCGTCACTCTAAATTCTAATGGGTTGAACTCACCAATAAAAAGACACAGAGTAGCCGACTAGATTCTAAAACAGAATCTATCTATGTGCTGTCTCCAGGAAACACACCTCAGCCATAAGGACAAACACAGACTCAGAGTGAAAGGATGGGAAACAATACCTCAACCAAATGGTAACCAGAGAAAAGCAGGAGTTGCCATATTTATACCAAAAGAAATAAACTTCAGGTTAAAAGGGATAGTAAAAGACAAGGACGGACATCACATAATGATAAAAGGCACAATACAACAACAATACTACTTGACACTAATTGATATATATGCTCCTAACCAGGATGCACCAAAATAGACAAAGAATCTACTAACAGATTTAAAAGGAGAAACTGATGAATACATAATCATTGTGGGACACTTAAACACCGCACTAACAGCCATGGACAGATCATCCAAAATGAAAATTAAGAAGGAAACATCAGCAATGAATGACACATTACAGCAATTGGTCATAATTGATATTTGCAGGACATTTCATTCAGCAAAAAGAGACTATTTGTTCTTTTCTAGTAAACATGGAACATTCTCAAAGATATCCCACATGCTGAGACACAAAAGTAGCCTCAGCAAATTCAGGAAGATTGAAATTATACCATGTGTATCCTCAGACCACCATGCTTTGATATTAGAGATCAACTGTAAAAGGAAAGCAGAAAAAAACACATATACATGGAGATGAAGAACAGCTCATTGAAACAGGACTGGATAAAAGAACAATAAAAGATGAGATTAAAAAATATATACAAATTACTGACAAGGAATACACAACATACCAGAATTATTGGGACACAGCGAAAGCAGTGAAAAGAGGGAAATTTATATCAGTACAGGCCTGTCTTAAGAAACAACAAAAATCACAAGGAAACAACTTAACATACCATCTTAAAGAACTAGAAATAGAAGAGCACACAAACCCCAAAGTCAGCAGAAGAAAAGAAATCATAAAAATTAAAGCCGAGCTATACCAATTAGAGAACAGGAGGACAATAGAAAAAATGAGTATTACAAAGAGCTGGTTCTTTGAGAAAGTCAACAAAACTAACAAAACCTTGGCGAGAATAATCCAAGGATGAAAATTAAGGACACAAATATCCAAAATTAGAAATGAAAGGGTAGAAATTACTACTGATACCACAGAAATACATAGGATTATATGAAAATCTTATAAAGAACGTTATGCCACTAAATTTAACAACCTAGAAGAAATGGACAAGTTTCTAAAACCTGATAGCTTACCTAGATTGAACCAAGAAGATCTTGATAATCTAAATACATCAATTCATAGTGAAGAGATTGAAATGACTATCCATAATCTCCCTAAAGGCAAAAGCCATGGACCAAATCGTTTCACCAGTGAGTTTTGCCAAGCATTCAAAGATTAACAAACACCTATCCTTCTCAGACTCCTCCAAAATATTGAAGAAGCAATACTTCCTAACTCGTTCTATGAGGCCAAAATTACTCAAATACCAAAGCCTGGCAAAGACAATACAAAGAAAGAAAACTATAGACCAATATCTCTGATGAACACAGATGCAAAAATTCTGACCAAAATATTAGCAAACAGAATATAGCGATGCATCTAAAAGATCATACCGCAAGATCAAGTGGGATTCATCCCAGGAGCACAAGGATGGTTCAGCATATGAAAATCAATCTATGTGATACACCACATAAACATAATCAAAGATAAAGAACATATGACCATTTCCCATTGATGCAGAAAAAGCTTTCAACAAGATACAGCATCCATTTATGATCAAAACTCTAAATAAAATAGGTGTAGAAGGAAAGCATCTCAACATAATAAAGACCATATATGACAAGGCCTCGGCTAACATCTTACTCAATGGGGAAAAAGCTGAATCCTATTCCCTTAAAATCAGGAACAAGACAGGGATGCACCCTGTCACCACTGTTATTGAATATAGTATTGGAACTTCTAGCCACAAGAATCGGTCAAGAGAAAGGAATCAAAGTTATCCAAATTTGAAAAGAGGAGGTCAAATTGTCACTATTTGCTGATGACATGACGCCTCATATAAAAAATTCCAAAGATTCTACCAGGAAACTGTTAGAAGCAATAAACAAATATAGTAAACTCGCAGGATACAAAATAAATGTAAAAAATTCAACAGCATTCCTATATACCAAAAACACATCCACAGAAAAATAAATGAGGGAATGAATTCATTTGCTATCAAAACAAAATGAATGAAATACCTGAGAATTAAGTTAATGAGAAAAGTGTCAGACTTATACACAGAAAAGATTAAGACACTTTTGAAAGAAATTGAAACAGACTTTAAGAGGCAGAAATATATCCCCTGTTCATGGATAGGAAAATTTCACATTGTTAAAATGGACGTGCTGCCTAAAGCAATCTACATATTTCATGCAATACCCATGAAAATTCCACAATCACACTTTCATGAAATAGATAAAAGAATTAGTAAATTTATATGCAACCACAAATGACCTCGAATTGCCGAAGCAATACTACCTAAAATGAGTAAGGCTGGTGGCATTGCATTCCCTGACTTCAATTTCTATTACAAAGCATCAATATTCAAAACAGCTTGATACTGTGTGGGGACCCATAGTTACAGTTAATTCAGAGCCTTACAGACTGGCTCGGTTAATGCTTAACCTGTTTCTGCTCCTAAGGTATTGTCTCTGCCTGCTCCTGGAGGGTGCTTACAATTTGCTGAGGTATATGGTGAGAAGTGCCTGTTCCCGGACACAGAGGATTGATTGTTATCGGGGTAATTTGTAGATTTTGTCATGGGGTAATTACTTTTAGAAATTTCAGTGATTTTATAGTTTCTATGTAAAAGTTAAAGATTTACTTTCGCTGAGGTAATGCATATTTTCATTGTTAATCTGCACGTACTCAAACTGCATATATTGGTGATGGGAAATAAACTCGGGGCTTCAGCATCACTGAAGACCAACCGCATCAGCCGTCGTGTGAGTGTCTCTTTATTAATTCCCACTCCCCCCTTCAGGGACTGATCGACTTGTGGAGGCTGGCCCGCCATACCTGGCGCCCGAACAGGGACCTGAATACGGGGGTAACAGTGAGGAACACCGCGTGGCAAGGGCCCGGCTTGAAGAGGAGCTTATTTCACTGGATGCGCGGTGAGTGAGACACATCAGGAAAAATGGGTCACGCTAGCAGCAAAGACCTGTATGTCAGAGGACTTAAGAAATTGCTTGCCGCCCATGGCAGTCGGGTGAGCAGAGTACAGCTGGACAAGGTTTTAGAATTTGTAAAAGAAGTCTGTCCATGGTTTCTGGAAGAAGGCACTGTCAGTCTGGGAACTTAGGAGAAAGTGGGAGAGCAGTTACAAGATTATTATGCTGCCCACGGACCTCAGCAGGTCCCTGTGGAAACATTCGGGTTATGGACTTTGATCAGGGATTGCTTAGATCTTAAACGTGATGGCTGCAAGTTAGGGAGAGTGAAACAAGCTGGAAATGAGGAAATTCTTCCACCTGCCGCTTCTCCGGCAGAGAGAGAGAGGAAGAGGAGGGAGCTAAACACACAGAAGGACTTTCTAAGACTAACAAAGAGCCTGTTTATCAGGAACCTTCGATCGAGGACTGGGAAGATTTAGACCTCAGGATCAGGAAGAATTAGAGGATGAGGCAGCAAAATATGATAGGGACAAATACCCTCCATTGGTGGCTATGGCTCAAGGATGTGGGCAACCTGCTGGCACTATGCTTTCTTTTGCAGATCAGCTAAAGAAGATTCAGGGACAGTTAATAGAACTTAAAGTTGCTGTGGATGGAGAAAAGTGTCCTCGGGGTCCCCAGATTCCTTTTAGAGATCAATGGAATCCTCGGGGTAAAGATCCCCCCCAAAGTTAATCCCTCTGCACCACCTCCTGAGGAGCCCTGTATGTGGGGTCCTCCGCTGCAGCCTCCGGTTTGGGACATGCCTACTAAGCCTCCGCCAGGTTATGTTAAGCCAGGGTCGGACTCTGTTGTGTGCTCCCCTCTTCAAATGGCTTGTGAAGAAGCTCACAAGCAGGGGGGAATCCACGGATCAATTTGGAATATATCCTATCTTTGAAAGGCTTGACCAGGCAGGGAACATGGTTAGAGAATGGAGGCCATTTCAATGGATGCAATTGAAGGAATTAAAGGAGGCTTGCGCACAATACAGTCCTATCGCCCCTTTCACCATGGCAATTTGGGATGCCCTGTCTAGGGAAGCTACCCCTGCAGAGGATTGAAAGCATATTGCTCATGCTTGCCTTTCCAGGGGCGACTATCTCTTATGGAAATCAGAGTTCTGTGAAAATTGCAAAAAGAAGGCTAATCAAAAGGCCCAAAGGCAAATTCCTATTACTTTTGACATGCTAGCGGGAGAAGGCATATATGCTGAATTAAGAAACCAGATGTGCTTTGCAGTGCGAGTTTACGCTCAAACCACTGCAGCGGCAAAAGACGCTTGGCGAATGTTGCCTGATGCTTCCAACAAGGAGGAACATGTTTCTCAGATAAGGCAGGGAGAAGAAGAGCCTTTTCAGGAATTTGTGTCTCACCTCAACACAGCCGCAGGGCAGATTTTTGGGCCATCAGTTGCCACTCAGTCTTTTATAAAACAGCTAGCATATGAAAATGCTAATTCAGCTTGTCAGGCTGCCTTGAGACCTTATAGAAAGAAGAGCAATCTAAATGATTATGTCCACATCTGCACAGACATTGGTCCATCCTATACTCAAGGTATAGCTATTGCAGCAGCCTTGCAGGGAAAGACAGTAAAGGAAGTGCTCTTCCAACAACAGAGATCTGCCAGAGGGTGAATTCTGGCCCTCCAGGAAGCTGCTTTACATGTGGACATATGTGCACTGCTTAAAATGTTTTTCTGCCATGGGAGTTCCTCAAATTTTAAAGACAGATAATGGGTCTGGCTATACTAGTCAGACATTTCAGAAATTTTGTACTAATTTTCTCATTGTTCACAAGACTGGAATTCCTTATAACCCTCAGGGACAAGGTATTGTTGAAAGAGCTCATGGCTCCCTAAAGGCGCAATTAGAAAAAATAAAATAAAAAGGGGGGAGTTATACCCCGTGTCACCTCAGAATTATTTACATCACACTCCTTTTATTTTAAATTTTTTGACATTTGATGCTCATGGACGCTCTGCAGCGGAGCGGTAATGGCACCCCACCACCCAGAGCACATATGCTCAGGTGGGATGGAAGGATCCACTCATGGGTGCATGGAATGGCCCCGACCCAGTGCTAATTTGGGGATGAGGGCATGTTTGTGTTTTCCCACAGAATGCAGAGAGCGCCAGGTGGCACCAGGGGAGACATATTGGGCCTACGTACCGGATCCACTAATGCTCCACCCCGCTGTATGGGACGGTCCTGAGGTTCCAATCTATGTTAATAACACCCATGCCTTAGGACTGCCCTCTGATGGACACATGAAATAGCAACTGGAGAAGAATTTCACTTATAATGGTATAGGAACGAGTTTGCTTATTTGTATTGTAAAAAATATGTCAACATCTGGGTGCTTGCGTGGTTCTCCTGTCACTATGCACATTAATGACTCTTTAGATGGATGGACTGTTCATCTTAACATGCTAGGCGATTGGTCCAGAGGACGCAAGATAAATCTGCCCATCCCTCCGTCGCGTCCATCTTGCACTAAAAGACTGAAATTGCACACTGAGACTGTCCCATGGAGAGATTGTCCTGGCAACGATCTTGTTCGTTATCACATCCCTGGGACAGGCAGATACATCATCGACTGGTCAAGAAACAACCATTCAGGATGGGCCCGAGGACTGACTTCTGGACTTTGGAATTCTGACACGCAACATCAGCAAAACTCACTATGGAGACTAATGGGAGTAATGGATGAGGTTGTTCAAATGGTTGAGTTCTGTAAATCAGGCACTCCCTGCAGTCATGTGAGTGTCTTGAAAGATGGGACTAGAGATTGGACTACCGTTGCTAAAACTGTTAATATATCTGCTTGTGTTCCTTCCCCTTATGCAGTCTTGATTAGGAATGTTACTGTACACTTTATAGGAAATCAATTTAATGTATCTTGTAGTAATTGTTATTTAGCAAATTGTATTTCTTGGGTACCATTAGGAAGTCATGTTATGATACTTAAGCAACCATACTTTTGTTATGCTTCCTGTTAATATTTCTGGACCTTGGTATGCTGAAAGAAGTTTGCACATCTTCAAAGAAATTGAATATGCTTTGAGTAGACCAAACCGGTTTATTGGACTTCTAATTGCAGAAATTATGGCTTTGGTTACTATAATTTCAACTGCTGCTACAGCAGCTGGGGCTCGTTCTCAGACTATTCAAAATCTCATTATGTTAATACTCTTTCTAAAAATGTTACTTTAGCTTTGGGAACTCAAGAAAACATAAATAAAAAGTTAGAACAAAAAGCGAATGCTTTATATGATATGGTTCAATATTTGGGAAACAAAATTCAAAGTGTAAAGGTCAGATCTCATTTGGTATGTCATGCTGAATATCATTGGATATGTGTTACTTCTAAAAAATATAATAATAGTCAACATGATTGGAATCGGGTTCATTTACATCTTCAAGGAATTTGGCATGATGCTAACTTCTCTTTAGACATGTTCCGGCTTCATGATGAAATCCAAAATATGAGAGAAGCTGAACCCTTGAAATTTGATGCAGCTCAGGCTGCTTCTGAATTTGTTGATGTTCTGAGGAATGTTTGGCCCTCTATGCCTCATATTACCCATTCTGTTATGGCATTTCTTGCATTAGGCCTCTGTGTCTGTCTTGTTCTGTGCCTACACCCCATCCTCATTAGATGTTTCATCAGCAGGATGTTAGACTTACGAGCTGACATCCATCAGCTTGAGCTTAAGGTGAAGCTCACCCCTGTGCATTAAGAGGGATGGGTTAGTCAACGACGGATAAGTACTTGGGAGCCGCTTCTACACCTAAGACAAGGCTTGTATGATGGAATATGAGTACCAAACTGCATATATTGGTGAAGGGAAATAAACTCGGGGCTTCAGCATCACTGAAGACCGACCGCATCAGCAGTCGTGTTGGAGTCTCTTTATTCCTTCCCACAACCTCCTCCAGGTACTGATGGACTTGTGGCGGCTGGCCCGCCATAGTACTGGCAGAGGAAGAGAAATATACACCAATGGAATAGAACTAAAAATCGAGAAATAAACCGCCAAATTTATGGACAAATAATTTTCGATAAAGGAGCAAAAATCATACAATGAGGAAAAGAGAGCTTCTTTAGTAGGTCGTGCTGGGAAAACTGGAATAATATGTGCAAAAAAGGTACTTGAGTTGTGAAATCTCTCCATATATAAAAATTAACTCGAAATGGAATAAAGACCTTCATATAAGACCTGCAACAATGAACTGTATAGAAGAAAACATTGGTATTAAATTTATAGACCTAGGACTCAAGGAAGACTTCATGAACCTTACCTCAAAGGCAAGGGAAGTAAAAGCAAAAATAAATGAATGGGATTTTATCAAACGAAAAAGCTTCTGCACAGGAAAAGAAACCATCAACAAGGCAAAGAGACAGCCAATTGAATGGGAGGAAATATTTGCAAATAACGCATCAGATAAGGGTCTAATATCTAAAGTATATAAAGAACTAATAAGATTTAATAACACAAAGACAAACCACCCAATTGTAAACTGGGCAGAAGAACTAAACAGGCACTTCTCCCACGATGAAGTACAGATGGCCAGCAGACACATGAAAAACTGTTCAACCTCATTAGCTATCAGGGAAATGCAAATCAAAATCACAATGAGGTATCACCTCACACCTGTTAGAATGGCTATTATCAACAAGACAAGAAATAACAAATGCTAGAGAGTATGTGGAGAAAAAGTGACTCAGGTACACTGCTGGTGGGAATGAAAACTGGTACAACCACTGTGGAAGGCAGGGTATAGGTTTTTTGGAAAACTGGGAATGGAGTTCCCATTTGACCAAGCAATCCCTCTTCTGGGTGTCTACCCAAAACACCTGAAAACCTTTGTCCACAAAGACTTATGTACCCCAATGTTCATTGCAGCGCTGTTCACAGTGGACACAACATGGAAACAACCAAAATGGCCTGCAACAGATGAGTGGATAAAGAAGCAGAGGTACAAATACACATGGAATATTACACAGCTTTAAGAAAAGATGAAATAATGTCATTTGCAACACAATGGATGGATCTGAACATCATCATACTTAGCGAAATAAGTCAGACAGAAAAACAAAGAACTGTATGACTTCTTTCATGTGCAGAATATAAAACTGAAAGTAACAAAGAGATAAGAAATGAACAAACAACCAACCAACCCATGGTCATAATCAATAGTTCAATGTTTATGTGGGAAGAAGTGGGTTAGGGAGGGGAAAAAGGGGAAGGGGTGAGGGAGGACAGAATGTTAGGTAAATATAAGGTGATGGAAAGAGAACTCACACTGGGTGGTGAACTTATTATACAATAAGTTCACAATGCACTGTAGAATTGTATGCATGAAACCTATGTTATTCTTGCTAACAGATATCACCCCAATAAGTCTAACACTAAAAATGAATTTAAAAAGCTTTCTTCCAATGTCTTAGATGTGAAATATCCAAAGAGCTTCATATAAGGCAGGCCTGACTAACCTGTGGCCCAGGATGGCTTTGAATGTAGCCCAATACAAGTACTGAAAGTGTAATATTTTGTGGCATTTTTTGTTATAACTTATGAGCTATTGTTAGTACTAGTGTATTTTATGTATTACCCAAGAAAATTCTATTTCCAATGCGGCCCAGGGAATCCAAAGTGTTAGATACTACTTGTGTAAACGATTGCCATTTAGTGAAAGTGATAATTGAAAACACCTGTTTAACTCAACACTTCTATTCTACTCAAAGTTCTGTTAGTCCTTTGCTTGGTAAATACTGATTTTTCTTTTGCTTTTTCTTAGGAACATTCTAAAAGATGACACACTTATTTTATAGAAATTTGATTCTTCACAGTAATAGTACCAGGTTTTGATTTTATTTGAAAGTTTAAATAAAGTTAGGTGTTTAATGCAATCCAGCATAGTGATTGTTTTTATGTGTCCCACATGTTCTCAAGAAGGAACTGTGAATTTGTGCAGATGATAGTGATTAGACAGCAAAAGTGTTAATACAAATAAACTTGATGGGCTAGCAGGAACGAAGTTTAGCTGAGCGTAGTTAGCTACAAATAAAAGAACTCATATGGCTACAGCTCTGTCTACAGTGAGCATGATCTTGGAAAACAAGCATACCTTAGCTTGGCTAGCTGGAAGGAAATATTTATTGTGGCACGATTCTACCTGTCATTTTTTACTGGTGACCACATCTTGAAATTGAAGAATCTCCCTGGACGGTTTCTGTATAAGAAGAGCGAACTCAAAGTTCAGGGCAACTGTGTGCCTTGGACCCTGCGACATTAATCTGCCATGCCCACACTTCTGTCTATGAATAAAACTTTCCAACTTGGATTTTCAGATCCCTCATGAACTTTTCACATTCTGTCAATAGTCAGGGGCATCCTATAACCAGAAGAGATCACATTACATGACTAACTGTTTCTCGTTCCACAAATAAAATAGATCCTTTTAATTTTGATGATGTTCATAAAAATCTCTTCAATGCTTGGAGGTCGGAAGGCAAGATGGTGAATGGAGAGGAGGTCCCTACAGCCGCTCCCAGAAAACACAATTGAACGGCCCCCAGGATCCAAGAAACAGGACTCTGAGTGACAAAAACAGCAGCTGAGAAATCCATGTATTGCAAGTAAACACCTGAAGTTTGGAGAGAAGCAGTCGAGTCAGAGAGAGGGGAGGGATCAAAGACAGATCACAACAGGACTCTATCAAGGGTGACCATCCAGGAACAGTGCAGTGCATGGGATGGGCCAAGGACAAGCAGTGACAAAGGGAAAAGCCCTAGCCAAGTGGCAGAACAGTGGGAGTCATTGGTGAGCTAGGCTGGGGTGCTGGAATTTGAAGCGGCGAGTTTTGGACAGAGATTGGGAGCCAGCCTTGAGTGTTAGCAGAGCAGAGCAAGGACTCTCAACTGCAGAGATGACTTTGTGGCTTTAGCACCTCTTGTGAAACACAATGCAGGCACGCAGAGCTCCTGCGCAGGCCTGGGGTTCCTGGTCGCAGCTTGCAGGTCCTTGTTACGGCTCACAGCGGGGGCTAGCCGGCTGCCAAGAGGAGAGCGCACGAACACTGCACTAGGCTGCAGCTTCCATTCCTGGCCGTTGTGAAGGTTGACCTGCTGCTGGCGCTTCTCGTGTGGCTCCTGCATGGGGCTGCAGTTCCCATACCGCCCGCTGCAAAGACAAACTGGCTCCCTTTCTACCGCGGGGTCAAAACTACAGCTTCGCACTTGTGGGTATGCATGCTCGAATGCCCCTGGCTCCTAAAAGCTGTTGGAGTCCACAGACTCTGCCCCAACACTTGGTCGCTGTAGCAGGCCAGGAAAGAAAGGCGGTTTTTATAGCATTCATCCCAGCCAGCAGAAGCAGCCTCGCCCCGCATCACCCAGCTTCCCCAGCATAGGGCAGTAGGAGGTGTTGTCCCAGTGTGCCTTTTCCTGGCATTTCTCCTTTCCTACAGCCTCCCCAACCAACTAAATGCAGGAAGCGAAGTGACCATGACACATGCACACTGACTCCAAATGTAGCCAGAGTCCAGAAATAAGAAATAGACAAACCCTCTTTCCCTAAAACTTGCCACCCACAATGCCACCTTGTGTCAGCCCTATAGCAAGACTCCACAAAATTACCAATCTGGGCTTTGGTGCACTACACCTGAACATAACGCACTCATGTCAATGAGGAAGAACCCAGCATACAGGATGAATTCCTTAAAACTGAAACTCCTCAAAAAGATCAGGAAATTTATCAAGACAGCATCTTAGATCTAGAAGTTTTGGGAATAAGTGAGAGAATTTCAACTAGCCATTCTAAAGGCTCTGAGAGAAATGAGAACATACAGGCAGAGCACCATTGCTGAGATAAATAGCATGAATAAGGAGATGCATGACATAAAAAAAAAAACCATGAAAAAAAGGAACAATTGAACAAAGAAACTCAAAACCTATGGAAGATTGACATAGAAATGTGAGAGATTAATAATACAATAAAATAAGTGAGAAACAAAATACTGCCATAGGAAACAGGGCCAAACACATGGAGGAAATAATTAGTGATATTGAAGATCAGATCATGGAAACAGCTAAGAAAGCCGCAGGGAGGGAATATAGAAACGAAAGGATTGAAAGAATTCTGCACGAACTTTCTGACTCCATGAGACAAAACAGCATCAGGATAATACAAATCGAAGAAGGGGTAGAGCATTCTACAGCGAGCACACTCAAACAAATACTAGATGAGAACTTTCCAAACATATAGAAATATCTGGAACCCTAAGATCAAGAAGAAAACTGGTCCCCTGGATACATGGAGCCTAACAGATCTTCTCCAAGACACATGATACTAAAGATATCCAAAACTAAAGAGAAGGACACAACTCTCAAGGCAGCCAGGGAAACAAGAACTATTACTTTCAGAGAAAAACCCATCAGGATGGCATCAGCTTTCTCAGCAGAAATGCAGCAAGTCAGAAGAGGGTGGAATCCAATATACAAAAACTGAAAAGAGAGTAACATACAGCCAAGAATAATTTATCCAGCAAAATTATTTTTCAGATATGAAGGTGGAATAAAGGCCTTCTCAGACACACAGAAGCTGAGGGAATTTGCCAGGACAAGGCCAGCACTCCAAAAAATACTGAATGAGTCTCTTTGACCTGAAACAAAATTTCAGGAAAAATGGAACAAAGTTGGGACAACGGGAAAGAAACAAAAATAAAACAATCAAACAAAAAAATAAGTAACACTCACAGGAAATCTTCCTATATCGATCATCACTCTAAATGTTAATGGACCAAAAACAGCATTAAAAAGACACACAGTAGCAGACTAGACTCAAAAACGGAATCTGTCCATGTGCTGTCTCCAAGAAACCCACCTCAGCCATAAGTACAAACCCCGATTCAGAGTGAAAGGATGGGAAACAATACTTCAACCAAATGGTAACCAGAGAAAAGCAGAAGTTGCCATACATTTACCTAATGAAAGAAACTTCAGGTTAAAAGGGATAACAAAAGACAAAGACGAACATTACATAATGATAAAAGGCAAAATACAACAACAATAATACTTGACCCTAATTAATGTATATGTTCCTAACCAGGACGCACCAAAATAGACAAAGAAACTACTAACAGATTTGAAAGGAGAAACTGATGAATACACAATCATTGTGGAAGACTTAAACACTGCACTAACAGCCATGGACAGATCATCCAAACCAAAAATTAATAAGGAAACATCAGCACTGAATGACACATTACATCAATTGGCCATAATTGATATTTGCAGGACACTTCATAAAGCAAAAGGAGACTATTCCTTCTTTTCTAGAGCACATGGAACATTCTCAGAGATATCCCACATGCTGGGACACAAAAGTAGCCTCAGCAAATTCAAGAATATTGAAATTATACCATGTGTATCCTCAGACCACCATGCTTTGAAAGTGGAGATCAACTGAAAAAAGAAAGCAGAAAAAAACACATATACATGGAGAATAAGAAGAGCTGATTGAAACAGGACTGGATAAAAAAACAATGAAAGATGAGATGAAAACATATATGCAAAGTACTGAAAAGGAAATCACAACATACAAGAATTATTGGGACACAGCGAAAGCAGTGAAAAGAGGGAAATTTATATCATTGCACGCCTGTCTTAAGAAAAAAGAAAAATCACAGGGAAACAACTTAACATACCATCTTAAAGAACTAGAAATAGAAGAGCACACAAACCCCAAAGTCAGCAGAAGAAAGAAATAAGAAAAATTAAAGCAGAGCTATACCAATAAGAAAACAGGAGGACAACAGAAAAAATGAATATTACAAAGAGCTAGTTCTTTGAGAAAGTCAACAAAATTGACAAAACCTTGGCGAGACTAATCAAAGGGTGAAAAGAAAGGACACAAATATCCAAAATTAGAAATGAAAGGGGAGAAATTACCACTGATACCACAGAAATACAGAGCATTATAAGAAAATCTTATGACGAACTGTATGCCACTAAATTTAACAACCTAGAAAAAATGGACAATTTTCTAGAACCTTATAGCTTTCCTAGATTGAACCAAGAAGTTCTCAATAATCTAAATAGACCAATTCATAGTGAAGAGATTAAAATGACTATCCGTAATCTCCCTAAAGACAAAATCCATGGACCAGATCATTTCACCAGTAAGTTTTACCAAGCATTCAATGAATAATAAACACCGATCCTCCTCAGGCTCCTCCAAAAAATTAAAGAAAATGCAATACATCCTAACTCGTTTTAGGAGGCCAACATTACTCTAATACCAAGGCGTGGCAAAGACAACACAAAAACGAAAACTATAGACCAATATCTCTGATGAACACAGAGGCAAAAATTCTAAACAAAATATTAGCAAACAGGACATAGCGGTGCATCAAAAAGATCATTCAACAAGATCAAGTGGGATACATCCCAGGAGAACAAGGAGGGTTCAACATACGAACATCAATCTATGTGATACACCACATAAAGAAAAGTAAAGATAAAGAATATATGACCATTTCCCATTGATGCAGAAAAAGCTTTCAACAGGATACAACATGTATTTATGATAAAAACACTAAATAAAATGGGTATAGAAGGAAAACATCTCAACATAATAAATGCCAAATATGAGAAGACCTCGGCTAACATCATACTCAATGGGGAAAAAGCTGCAGCCTGTTCCCATAAAATCAGGAACAAGGCAGGGATGCCCCCTGTCACCACTATTATTGAATATACAAATGAAACTCCTAGGCACAGCAATCGGGCAAGAGAATGGAATCAAAGGTATCCAAATTTGCAAAGAGGAGGTCAAATTGTCACTATTTGCCAATGACATGACGCTTTACATAAAAAATTCCAAAGATTCTACCAGGAAACTATTAGAAGCAATAAAGGAAATAGGAAAGTCGCAAGATACAAAATAAATGTAAAAAAATCAACAGCATTCCTATATACAAACAACAAAACAAAAAAAAAATGAGGGAATCAATTCCATTTGTTATCAAAACAAAATGAATGAAATACCTGAGAATTAAGTTAATGAAGAAAGTGTCAGAATTATAAACAGAAAAGTATAAGAGACTTTTGAAAGAAACTGAAACAGACTCTGAGAGGGGGAAACGTATCCCCTGTTCTTGGATAGGAAAACTTCACATTGTTAAAATAGACGTTCTGCCTAAAGCAATCTACATATTTAATGCAATACCCATGAAAATTCCACAATCACACTTTCATGAAATAGATAAAAGAATTAGTAAATTTATATCGAACCACAAATGACCTCGAATTGCCAAAGCAATACCATATAAAAATAGTAAGCCTGGTGGTATTACATTTCCTGACTTCGATTTCTTTTACAAAGCATCAATAGTCAAAACAGCTTGGTACTGGCAGAAGAATAGAAATATAGACCAATGGAAGAGAACAGAAAACCCAGAAGTAAAGCCACAAATTTAAGGACAAATAATTTTTGATAAAGGAGCAAGAAACATACAATGAAGAAAAGAAAGCCTCTTTACTAAGTGGTGCTGGGAAAACTGGAATAATATGTACAAAATTGTACTTGGCTGTGAACACTCTCCATATACAAAAATTAACTCGAAATGGATTAAAGAACTTCATATCAGACCTGCAAAACTAAAGTGTATATAAGAAAACATTTGTACTAAACTTATAGACCTAGGACTCAAGATAGACTTCATGAGCCTGACTTCAAAGACAAGGGAAGTAAAAGCAAAAACAAAAGAAGGGGATTTTATCAAACTAAAATGCTTCTGCACAGGAAAAGAAACCATCAACAAGGCAAAGAGACAGCCAACTGAATGGGAAAAAATATTTGCAAATATGACATCAGATAAGGGTCTAATATCTAAAATATATAAAGAACTAATAAGACTTAATAACACAAAAACAAACAACCCAATTGTAAACTGGGTAGAAGAACTAAACAGGCACTTCTCCCACAAAGAAGTACAGATGGCCAGCAGACACATGAAAAACTGCTCAACCTCATTAACTATCAGGGAAATGCAAATTAAAATCACAATGAGGTATCACCTCACACCTTTTAGAATGGCTATTATCAACAAGACAAGAAATAACAAATGCTGGAGAGGATGTGGAGAAAAAGGAACTCTGGTACACTGCTGGTGGGAATGAAAACTGGTACAACCACTGTGGAAGGCAGGGTGGAGGTTCCTCAGAAAGGTGGGAATGGAGTTCCCATTTGACCCCACAATCCCTCTTCTGGGGGTCTACCCAAAACACCTGAAAACCTTTCTCACAAAGACTTATATACTCCAATGTTCATTGCAGCGCTGTTCACAGTGCACATAACATGGAAACAACAAAAGTGCTCTGCGACAGATGACTGGATAAAGAAGCTGTAGTACATATACACAATGGAATATTACTCAGCTTTAAGAAAAGATGAAATAGTGTCATTTGCTACACAATGGATGGACCTGAAGAGCATCATACTTAGTGAAATAAGTCAGACAGAAAAAACAAAGAACTGTATGACTTCATTCATGTGCGGAATATAAAACGGAAAGTAACAAAGAAATAAGAAATGAAAAACAAACAACCAACCCATGGACATAATCAATAGTCAATGCTTATATTGGAATGAATGGGTAAGGGAGGGGAAAAAGGGGAGGGAGTGTGGGAGGACGGAGGGGAAGCTAAATATAAGGTGATGGAAAGAGAACTCACACTGGGTGGTGAACTTATTATAAAATAAGTTGACAATGCACTGTAGAATTGTATGAATGAAACCTATGGTATCCTTGCTAACAGATGTCACCCCAATAAGTCTAACAATAAAAATGAATTTAAAAAGTTTTCTTCCAATGTTTCAGAAGTAAAATATACAACGAGCTTCATATAAGCCCGGCCTGACCAACCTGTGGCACAGGATGGCTTTGAATGTAGCCCTGACAAATATTTAAAATATAATATTTTGTGGCATTTTTTGTTAGAGCTTAAGATCTATTGTTAGTACTAGTGTATCTTATGTGTTACCCAAGACAATTCTATTTCGAATGTGGCCCAGGAAAGCAAAGTTTTAGATACCACTCTCGTAAACGATTGTCCTTTAGTGAAAGTGAGAAATGAAAACACCTGTTTAACTCAACACTTCTATTCTATTCAAAGTTCTGTTAGTCCTTTCCTTGGTAAATCCTGAGTTTTCTTTTGCTTTTTCTTAGGAACATTCTAAAAGATGACAGACTTATTTTATAGAAATTTGATTCTTCACAGTAATAGTGCCAGGTTTTCATTACAGATGAAAGTTGAAATAAAGTTAGATGTTAAATGAAATCCTGCATAGTGATTGTTTTTACGTGTCCCACATGTTCTCAAGAAGGAACTGTGAATTTGTGCAGATGATAGTGATTAGACATTAAAAGAGTTAATAATAATAAACTTTAGGGGGCTAGCAGAAACCAAGTTTAACTGAGCTTAATTAGATACAAGTGAAAGAACTCATATGGCTACTGCTCTGTCTACAGTGAGCCTTATCTTGGAAAACAAGCTTACCTGAGCTTGGCTAGCTGCAAGGAAAAGTCTACTGTGGTCGGATTCTACGTGTGATTTTTTACAGGTGACCACATTTTGATACTGAAGAATCTGCTGTACGTTTTCTGTATAAGAAGAGGTAAAACAAAGTTCAGGGCAAGTGTGTGGCTTGGACCCTGCTACATTAATCTGCCATGCCCATATTTCTCTCTTTGAATAAAACTTTCCAACTCGGATTTTCAGATCCCTCATGAAATTTTCACATTCTGTCAATAGTCAGGAATATGAAATAACCAGAAGAGAAGTCATTACACGACTAACTGTTGCTGCTCCCAGAAATTCAATATAACCTTTTAATTTAGTGGATGTTCATAAAAATCTCTTCAATGCTTGGAGGTTGGAGGGCAAGATGGTGACTGGAGAGGTGGTCCCTACAGCCTCTCCTAGAAAACACAATTGAACGGCCCCCAGGAACCAAGAAAGAGGACTCTGAGTGACAAAAGCAGCAGCTGAGAAATCCATGTATTGCAAGTAAACACCTGAAGGTTGGAGAGAAGGGAGTGAGTCAGAGAGAGGGGAGGGATCAAAGACAGATCACAAGAGGACTCAATGGTGGGTGACCATCCAGGAGCAGTGCAGTGCATGGGATGTGGAAAGGACAAGCGGTGACAAGAGGAAAAGCCCTAGCAAAGTGGCAGAACAGTGGGAGTCGTTGGGGAGCTGGGCTGGGGAGCTGGAATTTGGAGCGGGGAGTTGTGGACAGAGCTTGGAAGCCAGCCTCTGTAACTTTTGAGTGTTAGCAGGGCAGAGCAAGGACTCTTAACTGCAGAGACGACTTTCAGGCACTAGGCTCTCTTAGCAAACACAACGCAGGCATGCACGGATCCTCCGCAGGCCTGGGGTTCCTGGTCACAGCCTGCAGTTCTGGTTGCGGCCCACTGTGGGGGCTTGCTGGCTGCCAAGAAGGCAGCGCATGAACCCTGCACTAGGCTGCAGCTTCTATTCGTGCCCACTGTGAAGGTTGACCTGCTGTTAGCGATGCTCGTGTGGCTCCTACATGGGTCTGCAGTTCCCATACGGCCCGCTGCAAAGAAAAACTCGCTCCCTTTCTACCGCGGAGTTAATAGAACATTTTAGGACTTGTATGTATGCCTGCTCATATGCCCCTGGCTCCTAAAAGCAGTTCCAGTCCACAGACTCTGCTCCAACAACTGGTCGCTGGAGCAGGCCTGGAAAGAAGGGCGGTTTATATAGCATTAGCCCCAGCCAGCAGGAGCAGCCTCAGCCCACATCACCCAGCTTCCCCAGCATAGGGCAGAAGGAGGAGTTGTCTAAGTGTGCCTGTTCTTGGCATCTTTCCTTTCCGACAGCCTCCCCAACCAACTAAATGCAGGAAGCGAAGGGACCATGACAGATGCACACTGACTCCAAATGTAGCCGGAGACCACAAATAAGAAATAGACACACCCTCTCTCCCAAATCTTGCCCCCCACTGTGCCACCTTTTGTCTGCCCTACACCCAGACTCCTAAAAAGTACCAATCTGGGTTTTAGTGCACTACTACTGAACATAAGGCCCTCATGTCAATCAGGAAGAACCCAGCATACAGGATGAATTCCTTAAAACTAAAATTCCTCAAAAAGATCAGGAAATTTATCAAGACAGCATCTTAGACATAGAATTTCCTAGAATAAGTGAGAGAATTTCAACTAGCCATTCTAAAGGCTCTGAGAGAAATGAAAACATACTGGCAGAGCACCATGGTTGAGATAAACAGCATAAATAAGGAGATGAATGACATAAAAAAAAAACCCTCCATGAACAAAAGGAACAATTTAACACAGAAATTCAAACCCTAATGATGATTGACATAGAAATGTGAGAGATAAATAAAACAATAACATCAGTGAGAAACAAAATAGTTCCATAGGAAAGAGGGCCAACCACATGGAGGAAATACATAGTGATATTGAAGATCAGAACATGGAAACAGCGAAGAAACAGAAGGGAGGGAATATAGAAGCGAAAGGATTGAAAGAATTCTGTAAGAACTTTCTCACTCTATGAAACAAAACAGCATGAGGATAATAGAAATCGAAGAAAGGTTAGAGCATTCTACAGAGAGCACACTCAAACAAATAGTAGATGAGAACTTTCCAAACCTATGGAAAGATCTGGAAGTTCAAGAAGAAAACAGGTCCCCTGGATTCCTGGACCCTAACAGATCTTCTCCAAGATACATGGTACTAAAGATATCCAAAACTAAAGAGAAAGACACACCACTCAAGGCAGCCAGGGAAACAAGAACTATAATTTTAGAGGAAAACCCACCAGGATGGCATCATATTTCTCAGCAGTAATGCAGCAAGCCAGATGAGGGTGGAATCCAACATAAAAAACTGAAAAGGGAGTAACTTATAGCCAAGAATAATTTATCCAGCAAAATTATTTTTTAGATGTGAAGGTGGAATAAAGACCGTCTCAGACACACAGAAGGTGAAGGAAATTGCCAGGACAAGGCCACCACAAGGCCAGAACTCTAAGAAATACTGAAGGAGTCTCTTCGACCTGAAACAAAACATCAGGAAAAATGGAACAAAGTTGGGGCAACAGGAAAGAAACAAAAATAAAACAAATCAAACAAAGAATTAAATAATGGTCACAGGAAATCCTCCTATATCGATCATCACTCTAAATGTTAATGGACCAAAAACACAAATAAAAAGACACACAGTAGCAGAAGAGATTCAAAAACAGAATCTATCAATATGCTGTCTCCAAGAAACCCACCTCAGCCATAAGGACAAACACAGAATCAGAGTGAAAGGATGGGAAACAATACTTCTAACCAACTGGTAACAAGAGAAAAGTAGGAGTTGCCAAACTTATACCTAATGAAATAAACTTCAGGTTAAAAGGGATAGTAAAAGACAAGGACAGACATTACATAATAATAAAAGGGACAATACAACAATAATACTTGACATTTATTAATATGTAAGCTCCTAAACCAGATGCACCAAAAGAGAAAAAGAATCTAGTAACAGATTTGAAAGGAGAAACTGATGAATACACAATCATTGCGGGAGACTTAAACCCCGCACTAACAGCCATGGACAGATCATCCAAAAAGACAATAAATAGGGAAACATCAGCACTGAATGACACATTACAGTAATTGGCCATATTTGATATTTGCAGGACACTTCATCCAGCAAAATGACACTATTCCTTCTTTTCTAGTGCACATGGAACACTCTCAGAGATATCCCACATGCTGGGACACAAAAGTAGCCTCAGCAAATTCAAGAACATTGAAATTATACCATGTGTATCCTCAGACCACCATGATTTGAAAGTGGAGATCAACTGTAAAAAGAAAGCAGAAAAAAACACATATACATGGAGAATAAGAAGAGCTGATTGAAACAGGACTGGAGAAAAAAACAATGAAAGATGACATTAAAACATATATACAAAGTACTGACAAGGAAAACACAACATACCAGAATTATTGGGACACAGCGAAAGCAGTGATATGAGGTTAATTTATATCAATACAGGCCTGTCTTAAGAAACAAGAAAAATCACAAGGAAACAACTTAACATACCACCTTAAAAAACTAGAAATAAAAGAGCACACAAACCCCAAAGTCAGCAGAAGAAAAGAAATAATAAAAACTAAAGCAGAGCTATACCAATTAGAGAACAGGAGGACAATAGAAAAAATGAATATTACAAGGAGCTGGTTCTTTGAGAAAGTCAACAAAATTGACAGAACCATGGCGAGACTAATCAAAGGATGAAAAGAAAGGACACAAATATCCGAAATTAGAAATGAACAGGGAGAACTTACCACTGATACCACAGAAATACATAGGATTATAAGAAAATCTTATGAAGAAATTTATGCCACTAAATTAAACAACCTAGAAGAAATGGACAAGTTTCTAGAACCTTATAGCTTACCTAGATTAAACAAAGATCTTGATAACCTAAATAGACCAAATCATAGTGAAGGTATTAAAATGACTATCCATAATCACCCTAAAGGGAAAAGCCATGGAACAAATCGTTTCACTAGTGAGTTTTACCAAACATTCCAAGAATAATAAACACCTATTATACTCAGACTCCTCCAAAATATTGAAGAAAAGGTAATACTTCATAAATCATTCTAGGAGGCCAACATTATTCTAATACCAAAGCCTGGCAAAGACAATACAACGAAAGAAAAGTATTGACCGATATCTCTGATGAACACAGCTGCAAAAATTCGAAACAAAATAATAGCTAACAGAATATAGCGATGCATCAAAAAGACCATACATCAAGTTGAATTGGGATTCATCGAAGGAGCACAAGGAGGGTTCAACATACGAACATCAATCAATGTGATACACCACATAAACAACAGCAAAAATAAAGAACATATGACCATTTCACATTGATGCAGAGAAAGCTTTCAACAAGGTACAGCATCCATTTATGATAAAAACACTAAATAAAATAGGTGGGGAAGGAAAGCATCTCAAGATAATAAAGGCCATATATGACAAAGCCTCGGCTAACATCATACTCAATGGGGTAAAAGTTGAAGCCTATTCCCTTAAAATCATGAACAAGACAGGGGTGCCCCGTGACACCACTGTTATTGAATATAGTAATGGAACTCCTTGGCACAGCAATCGGGCAAAAGAAAGGAATCACAGGTATCCAAATTTGCAAAGAGGAGGTCAAATTGTCACTATTTTCCCATGACATGACGCCTTACATAAAAAATTCCAAAGATACTACCAGGAAACTATTAGAAGCAATAAACGAATATAGTAAAGTCGCAAAATACAAAATGAATGTAAAAAAATCAACAGCATTCCTATATACAAACAACAAATCAAAAAAAAATGAGAGAATCAATTCCATTTGCTATCAAAATAAAAGGAATGAAATACCTGAGAATTAAGTTAATTAAGAAAGTGTCAGAATTATACACAGAAAAGTATAAGACACTTTTGAAAGAACTAGAAACAGACTGTGAGAGGGGGAAAATTATCACCTGTTCATGGATAGGAAAATTTCACTTTGTTAAAATCGATGTCCTGCCTAAAGCAATCTACATATTTCATGCAATACCCATGAATATTGCACAATCACACTTTCATGAAATAGAAAAAAGAATTTGTAAATTTATATGGAACCACAAATGACCTCGAATCGCCAAAGCAATACTACATAAAAAGAGTAAGGCTGGTCGCATTACATTCCCTGACTTCAATTTCTATTACAAAGCATCAATAATCAAAACAACTTGGTACTGGCAGAAGAACAGAAATACAGACAAATGGAATAGAACTGAATACCTAGAAATAAACCCACAAATTTAAGGACAAATCATTTTCGATAAAGGAGCAAAAAACATTCAATGAGGAAAAGACAGCCTCTTTAGTAGGTAGTGCTGGGCAAACTGGAATACTATGTGCAAAATTGTACTTGAGCTGTGAACTCTTTCCATATACAAAACTAACTCTAAATGGATTAAAGACTTTCATATCAGACCTGGAAAACTAAACAGTATAGAAGAAAATATTGGTACTAAACTTAAAAACCTAGGACTTAGGGAAGACTTCATCAGCCTGACTTCTAAGTCAAGAGAAGTAAAAGCAAAAACAAATGAATGGGATTTTATCAAACTAAAAACCTTCTCCACAGGAAAAGAAATGATCAACAAGGCAAAGAGACAGCCAACTGAATGGGAGAAAATATTTGCAAATAACACATCAGACAAGGGTCTAATATCTAAAATATATAAAGAACTAATAAGACTTAATAACACAAAAACAAACAACCCAATTGTAAACTGGGCAGAAGAACTAAACAGGCACTTCTCCCAAGAAGAAGTACTGATGGCCAGCAGACACATGAAAAACTGCTCAACCTCATTAGCTATCAGGGACATGAAAATCAAAATCACAATGAGGTATCATCTCACACCTGTTAGAATGGCTATTCTCAAGAAGAAAAGAAATAACAAATGTTGCAGAGGATGTGGAAAAAAAGGGACTCTGCTACACTGCTGGTGAGAATGAAAACTGGTACAACCACTGTGGAGGTTCCTCAGGAAACTGGGAATGGAGTTACCATTTGACCCAGCAATCCCTCTACTGGGGGTCTAACACCTGAAAACCTTTGTCACAAAGACTTATACAACCCAATGTTCATTGCAGCGCTGTTCACAGTGTACATAACATGGAAAAAACAAAAGTGCCCTGCGACAGATGACTGGATAAAGAAGCTGTGATACATATACACAATGGAATATTACCCAGCTTTAAGAAAAGATGAAATAGTGTCATTTGCTACACAATGGATGGACCTGAAGATCATCATACTTAGTGAAAGAAGTCAGACAGAAAAAACAAAGAACTGTATTACTTCATTCATGTGCGGAATATAAAACAGAAAGTAACAAAGAAATAAGAAATGATGAAACAAACAACCAACCCGTGGATATAATCAATAGATCAATGCTTATTATGGAATGAGTGGGTTAGGGAGGGTAAAAAGGGGAGGGAGTGTGGGAGGATGGAGGGGAAGCTAAATATAAGGTGATGGAAAGAGAACTCACACTTTGTGGTGAACTTATTATACAATAAGTTGACAATGCCCTGTAGAATTGTGTGAATGATAGCTATGTTATCCTTGCTAACCGAAGTCACCCCAATAAGTCTAACAATAAAAAGGAATTTAAAAAGTTTTCTTCCTATATTTTAGAAGTAAAATATCCAACGTGATTCATATAAGGCAGGCCTGACCAACATGTGGCCCAGGATGGTTTGAATGTAGCCTAATACAAATACATAAAATGTAATATTTTGTGGCATTTTTATGTTATATGTTATGACCTATTGTTAGTATTAGAGTATATTATGTGTTACCCAAGACAATTCTATTTCCAATGTGGCCCAGAGAAGCATAAGTGTTAGGTACCACTCACTTATACGATTGTCCTTTAGTGAAAGTGAGAATTGAAAACACATGTTTAACTCAACACTTCTATTCTACTCAAAGTTCTGTTAGTCCTTTGCTTGGTAAATCCTGATTTTTCTTTTGCTTTTTCTTACGAACATTCTAAAAGATGACACACTTATTTTATTGAAATTTGATTATTCATAGTAATATTGCCAGGTTTTCATTACAGATGAAAGTTGAAATAAAGTTAGATGTTAAATGAAATACAGCATAGTGATTGTTTTTATGTGTCCCACATGTTCTCAAGAAGGAACTGTGAATTTGTGCAGACGATAGTGATTAGACCGCAAAAGAGATAATACAAATAAACTTGAGGAGGCTAGCGGGAACCAAGTTTAACTGAGCTTAGTTAGCTACAAATGAAAGAACGCATATGGCTACTGCTCTGACTACAGTGAGCCTGATCTTTGAAAACAAGCTTACCTGAGTTTGGCTAGCTGCAAGGAAAAGTTTACTGTGTCCCGAATCTACCTGTGATTATTTACAGGTGACCACATCTTGATATTGAAGAATCTGCCTGTACCTTTTCTGTATAAGAAGAGCTAACCAAAAGTTCAGGGCAACTGTGTGCCTTGGACCCTCCTACATTAATATGCCATGCCCATACTTCTCTCTTTGAATCAAACTTTCCAACTTGGATTTTCAGATCCCTCATGAACTTTCCACATTCTGTCAATAGTCAGGGGCATCCAATAACCAGAAGAGAAGACATTACACGACTAACTGTTGCTGCTTCCACAAATTCAATATAAACTTTTAATTTTGTGGATGTTCATAAAAATCTCTTCAATGCTTGCAGGTTGGAGGGCCAGATGGTGACTGGAGAGGCGTTCCATACAGCCTCTCCCAGAAAACACAATTGAACGGCCCCCAGTATCCAAGAAAGAGGACTCTGAGTGACAAAAACAGTAGCTGAGAAATCCGTATATTGCAAGTAAACACCTAAAGATGGGAGAGAATGGAGCGATTTGGAGAGAGGGGAGGGATCAAAGACAGATCACAACAGGATTCGATGGTGGGTGACCATCCAGGAGCAATGCAGTGCATGGGATGTGGAGAGGACAAGCGGTGACAAGAGGAAAAGCCCTAGCAAAGTGGCAGAACAGTGGGAGTTGTTTGGGAAGCTGCTATGGGGAGCTGGAATTTGGAGCGGCGTGTTGTGGATAGAGCTTGGGAGCCAGCCTCTGTAACTTTTGAGTGTTAGCAGGGCCGAGCAAGGACTCTGAACTGCAGAGACGACTTTGTGGCACTAGGCTCTCTTAGGAAACACAACACAGGCACGCACGGATCCTGCGCAGGCCTGGGGTTCCAGGTCGCAGCCTGCAGTTCCTGGTTGCAGCCTCCTGTGGGGGCTAGCCGGCTGCCAAGCAGACAGTGCACGAACCCTGCACTAGGCTGCGGCTACCATTCGTGCTCACTGTGAACGTTGACCTGCTGTTGGCGATGCTCGTGTGCCTCCTACACAGGGCCACAGTTCCGATACCATGCGCTGCAAAGACAAACTGGCTCCCTTTTTACCACGGAGTCAAAACAACATCTTCGGACTTGTATGTATGCCTGCTCAAATGCCCCTGGCTCCTAAAAGCATTTCGAGTCCACAGACTCTGCTCCAACACTTGGTCGCTGGAGCAGGCCTGGATAGAAAGGCGGTTTTTGTACCATTAGACCCTGTCAGCAGGAGGAGCCTCGGCCCGCATCACCCAGCTTCCCCAGCATAGGGCAGAAGGAGGAGTTGTCCAAGTGTGCCTTTTCTTGGCATCTTTCCTTTCCTACAGCCTCCCCAACGAACTAAATGCAGGAAGTGAATGGACGATGACAGATGCAAACTGACTCCAAATGTAGCCGGAGAGCAGAAATAAGAAATACACAAACCCTCTCTCCGAAAACTTGCCCCCCACAGTGCCACTTGTGTCTGCCTTACACCCAGACTCTGACAAAATAACAATGTGTGCTTTGGTGTACAACTACAGAACATAACGCACTCATATCAATCAGGAAGTACCCAGCATACAGGATGAATTCCTTAAAACTAAAATTCCTCAAAAAGATCAGGAAATTTATCAAGACAGCATTTTAGACATAGAAGTTTCTGGAATAAGTGAGAGAATTTCAACTAGCCATTCTAAAGGCTCTGAGAGAAATGAAAAGATACTGGCAGAGCACCATGGCTGAGATAAATAGCATAAATAAGGAGTTGAATGACATTAAAAAAAAACTCTATGAACAAAAGGAACAATTTAACAAAGAAATTCAAACCCTAAGGAAGATTGACATAGAAATGTGAGAGGTAAATAATACAATAAAATAAGTGAGAAACAAAATACTTCCATAGGAAACAGGGCCAACCACATGGAGGAAATATATAGTGATATTGAAGATCAGAACATGGAAACAGCTAAGAAAGAGGAAGGGAGGGAATATAGAAGCAAAAGGATTGAAAGAATTCTGCAAGAACTTTTTGACTCCATGAAACAGAACAGCATGAGATTAATGGAAATTGAAGAAGGGGTAGAGCATTCTACAGAGAGCACACTCAAACAAATAGTAGATGAGAACTTTCCAAACCTATGGAAATGTATGGAACTCCAAGTTCAAGAAGAAAACATGTCCCCTGGATACCTATACCCTAACAGATGTTCTCCAAGTCACATGGTACTAAAGATATCCAAAACTAAAGAGAAAGACACAACTCTCAAGGCAGCCAGGGAAACAAGAACTATAAATTTTAGAGGAAAACCCACCAGGATGGCATCATATTTCTCAGCAGAAATACAGCAAACCAGACGAGGGTGGAATCCAATATACAAAAACTGAAAAGGGAGTAACTTATAGCCAATTATAATTTATACAGCAAAATTATTTTTCAGATATGAAGGTGGAATAAAGAACTTCTCAGACACACAGAAGCTGAGGAAATTTTCTAGAAGAAGGCCAACACAAGGCCAGCACTCCAAGATATACTGAAGGAGTCCCTTCGACCTGAAACAAAACGTCAGGAAAAATGGAACAAATTTGGGGCAACAGGAAAGAAACAAAAATAAAACAAATCAAACAAAGAAATAAATAACGGTAACAGGAAATCATCCTATGTCGATCATCACTCTAAATGTTAATGGACCGAAAACACCAATAAAAAGACACACAATAGCAGACTAGATTCAAAAGCAGAATCTATCTATGTGCTGTCTCCAAGAAACTCACCTCAGCCATAAGGACAAACACAAATTCAGAGTGAAAGGATGAGAAAGAATACTTAAACCAACTGGTAACCAGAGAAAAGCAGGAGTTGCCATACTTATACCTAATGAAGTAAACTTCAGGTTAAAAGGGATAGTAAAAGACAAAAGCGGATGTTACATAATGATAAAAGGCACAATACAACAACATTAATACTAGACATTTATTAATATGTATGCTCCTAACCAGGATGCACCAAAAGAGACAAAGAAACTACTAACAGATTTGAGAGGAGAAACTGATGAATACACAATCATTGTGGGAGACTTAAACACCACGCTAATAGCCATGGACAAATCATCCACAAAGAAAATAAATAGGGAAACATCAGCACTGAATGACACATTACAGCAACTGGCCATAATTGATATTTGCAGGACTCTTCATCCAGCAAAAGGAGACTATTCCTTCTTTTCTAGTGCACATGGAACATTCTCAGAGATATCCCACATGCTGGGACAGAAAAGTAGTCTCAGTAATTTCAAGAACATTGAAATTATACCATGTGTATACTCAGACCACCATGCTTTGATATTAGAGATCAACTGTAAAAGGAAAGCAGAAAAAAAACACATATACATGGAGATGAAGAACAGCTCAAAGAAACAGAACTGGATAAAAGAACAATAAAAGATGAGATTACAAAATATATACGAATTACTGATAGGAAAACACAACTTACCAGAATTATTGGGACACAGCGAAAGCAGTGACAAGAGGAAAATTCATAACAATACAAGCCTGTCTTAAGAAAAAAGAAAAATCACAAGGAAACAACTTAACATACCATCTTAAAGAACTAGAAATAGAAGAGCACACAAACCCCAAAGTCAGCAGAAGAAAAGAAATAATAAAAACTAAAGCAGAGCTATACCAATTAGAGAACAGGAGGACAATAGAAAAATGAATAATACAAAGAGCTGGTTCTTTGAGAAAGTCAACAAAATTGACAAAATCTTGCCGAGACTAATCAAAGCATGAAAAGAAAGGACACAAATATCCAAAATTAGAAATGAAAGGGGAGAAATTACCACTGATACCACAGAAAACACATAGGATTATAAGAATATTTATGAAGAACTTAATGACACTAAATTTATCAACCTAGAAGAATTGGACAAGTTTCTAGAACCTTATAGATTACCAAGATTGAACCAAGATCTCGATAATCTAAATAGACCAATTCATAGTGAAGAGATTAAAATGACTATCCATAATCTCCCTAAAGGCAAATGCCATGGACCAGATTGTTTCACCAATGAGTTTTACGAAGCATTCAAAGAATAATAAACACCTATCCTTCTCAGACTACTCCAATAAATTGAAGAAGAAGTAATACTTCATAACTCGTTCCAGGAGGCCAACATTATTCTAATACCAAAGCCTGGCAAAGACAGTACAAAGAAAGAAAACTATTGACCAATATCTCTGATGAACATAGATGCAAAAATTCGAAACAAAATAATAGCTAACAGAATATAGTGATGCATCAAAAAGATCATACATCAAGATAAATTGGGATTCATCCCAGGAGCACAAGTAGGGTTCAACATATGAACATCAATCTATGTGATAAACCACATAAACAAAAGCAAAGATAAAGAACATATGAGCATTTCCCATTGGTGCAGCAAAAGCCTTCAATAAGATACAGCATCCATTTATGATAAAAACACTAAATAAAATAGGTATAGAAGGAAAGCATCTCAACATATTAAAGGCCATATATGAAAAGGCCTTGGATAACATCATACTCAATGGGGAAAAAGCTGAAGCCTATTTCCTTAAAATCAGGAATAAGACAGGGATGTCCCCTGACACCACTGTTATTGAATATAGTAATGGAACTTCTAGCCACAAGAATCGGGCAAGAGAAAGGAATCAAAGGTATCCAAATTTGAAATGAGGAGTTCATATTGTCACAATTTGCCCATGACATGACGCCTTATATAAAAAATTCCAAAGATTCTACCAGGAAACTATTAGAAGCAATAAATGACTATAGTAAAGTCGCAGGATAAAAAATAAATGTATAAAAATCAACACCATTCCTATATACAAACAACAAATCCACAAAAAAAGAAATGAGGAAATCAATTCCATTTGCTATCAAAACAAAATGAAAGAAATACCTGAGAATTAAGTTAATGAAGAAAGTGTCAGACTTATACACAGAAAAGTATAAGACACCTTTGAAAGAAAATGAAGCAGACTTTAAGAGGGGGAACAATATCACCTGTTCATGGATAGGATAATTTCACTTTGTTAAAATGGACGTGCTGCCTAAAGCAATCTACATATTTCATGCAATACCCATGAATATTCCACAATCACACTTTCATGAAATAGAAAAAAGAATTAGTAAATTTATATGGAATGACAAATGACCACGAATTGCCAAAGCAATACTACATAAAAGGAGTAAGGCTGGTGGCATTACATTCCCTGACTTCAATTGATATTACAAAGCATCAATAATAAACAAAACAGCTTGGTACTGGCAGAAGAACAGAAATATAGACCAATGGAATAGAACTGAAAACCCAGAAATAAACCCACAAATTTAAGGACAAATCATTTTTGATAAAGGAGCAAAAATTATTCAATGAGGTAAAGACAGCCTCTTTACTAGGTTGTGCTGGGCAAACTGGAATAATATGTGCAAAATTGTACTTGAGCTGTGAACTCTCTCCATATACAAAAATCAACTCGAAATGGATTAAAGACCTTCATATCAGACCTGCAACACTAAACTGTATAGAAGAAAACATTGGTACTAAACTTATACACCTAGGACTCAGGGAAGACTTCATGAGCCTGACTTCTAAGTCAAGGGAAGTAAAAGCAAAAACAAATGAATGGGATTTTATCAAACTAAAAAGCTTCTGCACAGGAAAAGAAACCATCAACAAGGCAAAGAGACAGCCAACTGAATGGGAGAAAATATTTGCAAATAACACATCAGATAATGGTCTAATATCTAAAATATATGAAGAACTAATAAGCCTTAATAACACAAAAACAAACCACCCAATTGTAAACTGGGCAGAAGAACTAAACAGGCACTTCTCCCACGAAGTACAGATGGCCAGCAGACACATGAAAAACTGCTCAACCTCATTAGCTATGAGGGAAATGCAAATCAAAATCACAATGAGGTATCACCTCACACCTGTTAGAATGGCTATTCTCAAGAAGAAAAGAAACAACAAATGTTGCAGAGGACTGGAGAAAAAGGGACTCTGCTACACTGCTGGTGGGAATGAAAACTGGTACAACCACGGTGGAAGGCAGTGTGGAGGTTCCTCAGAAAACAGGGAATGGAGTTACCATTTGACCCAGCAATCCCTCTTCTGGGGGTCTACCCAAAACACCTGAAAACCTTTGTCACAAAGACTTATACACCCCAATGCTCATTGCAGCGCTGTTCACAGTGTACATAACATGGAAACAACCAAACTGCCCTGCGACAGATGACTGGATAAAGAAGCTGTGGTACATATACACAATGGAATATTACACAGCTTTGAGAAAAGATGAAATAGTGTCATTTGCTACACAATGGATGGACCTGAAGATCATCATACTTAGTGAAATAAGTCAGACAGTAAAAACAAAGAACTGTATGACTTCTTTCATGTGCGGAATATAAAACAGAAAGTAACAAAGAAATAAGAAATTTACAAACAACCAACCCATGGATATAATCAATAGTTCAATGATTATTATAGAATGAGTGGGATAGGGAGGATAAAAGGGGAGGGGTTGTGGGAGGACGGAAGGAAGCTAAATATAAGGTGATGGAAAGAGAACTCACACTGGGTGGTGAAATTATTATACAATAAGTTGACAATGCACTGTAGAATTGTATGCATGATACCTATGTTATCCTTGCTAACCGATGTCACCCCAATAAGTCTAACAATAAAAAGGAATTTAAAAAGTTTTCCTCCAATGATTTAGACGTAAAATATCCAACGAGCTTCATATAAGGCCGGCCTGACCAACCTGTGGCCCGGGAAGGCTTTGAATGTAGCCCAATACAAATACTTAAAATGTAATATTTTGTGGCATTTTTAGGTTATAGGTTATGAGCTATTGTTAGTACTAGAGTATCTTATGTGTTACCCAAGACAATTCTATTTCCAATGTGGCCCGGGGAAGCCAAAGTGTAAGATACCACTCACGTAAACGATTGTCCTTTAGTGAAAGTGAGAATTGAAAACACCTGTTTAACTCAACACTTCTATTCTAGTCAAAGTTCTGTTAGTCCTTTGCTTGGTAAATACTGATTTTTCTTTTGCTTTTTCTTACGAACATTCTAAAAGATGACATACTTATTTTATAGAAATTTGATTCTTCACAGTAATAATGCCAGGTTTTCATTACAGATGAAAGTTGAAATAAAGTTAGATGTTAAAAAAAATCCAGCATAGTGATTGTTTTTATGTGTCCCACTTGTTCTCAAGAAGGAACTGTGAATTTGTGCAGATGATAGTGATTAGAAAGCAAAAGAGTTAATACAAATAAACTTGAGGAGGCTAGCAGGAACCAAGTTTAACTGAACTTAGATAGCTACAAATGAAAGAACTCATATGGCTACTGCTCTGTTTTCAGTGAGCCTGATCTTGGAAAACAAGCTTAAATGAGCTTCGCTAGCTGCCAGGAAATGTTTACTGTGGCCCGATACTATCTGTGATGTTTTGCAGGTGACCACATCTTGATATTGAAGAATCTGCCTGTACGTTTTCTGTATAAGAAGAGCTAACAGAAAGTTCAGGCCACTGTGTGCCTTGGACCCTGCTACATTAATCTGCCATACCCATACTTCTCTCTTTAAATAAAACTTTCCAACTTGGATTTTCAGATCCCTCATGAACTTTCCACATTCTGTCAATAGCCAGGGGCATCCAATAACAAGAAGAGAAAACATTACATGACTAACTGTTGCTGCTTCAACAAATTCAATATAAACTTTTACTTTTGTGGATGTTCATAAAAATGTCTTCAATGCTTGGAGGTTGGATGGCAAGATGGTGACGGGAGAGGAGGTCCATACAGCCTCTCCCAGAAAACACAAATGAACGGCCCCCAGGATCCAAGAAAGAGGACTCTGAGTGACAAAAACAGCAGCTGAGAAATCCATATATTGCAAATAAACGCCTGAAGTTTGGAGAAAAGAGAGCTATTCGGAGAGAGGGGAGGGATCAAAGACAGATCACAACAGGACTCAATGGTGGTTGACAACCCAGGAGCATTGCTGTGCATGGAATGAGGAGAGGACAAGCGGTGACAAGAGGAAAAGCCCTAGTAAAGTGGCAGAACTGTGGGATTCATTGGGGATCTGGGCTGGGGAGGTGGAATTTGGAGCGGCGGGTTGGGGACAGAGCTTGGGAGCCAGCCTCTGTAACTTTTGAGTGATAGCAGGGCAGAGCAAGGACTCTGAACTGCAGAGACGATTTTGTGGCTCTAGGCTCTCTTGGGAAATACAACGCAGGCTCGCCCGGCTACTGTAGAGGCCAGGGTACCTGGTCGCAGCCTGCAGTTCCTGGTTGCGGCCCATGCGGGAGCTAGCCGGCTGCAAAGCAGACAGCGCACGACCCCTGCACTAGGCTGCGGCTTCCATTCCTGCCCGCTGTGAAGGTTGACCTGCTGCTGGCGCTGCTCGTGTGGCTCCTGCATGGGGCGGCAGTTCCCATACTACCCGCTGCAAAGACAAACTGGCTCACTTTCTACCGCGGGTTCAAAACAACAGCTTCGGACTTGTGTGTATTCCTGCTCAAATGCCCCTGGCTCCTAAAAGCAGTTCGAGTCCACAGACTCTGCCCCAACACTTGGTCACTGGAGCAGCCCTGGAAAGAAAGGCAGTTTTTATAACATTCGCCCCAGCCAGCAGAAGCAGCCTTGGCTCGCATCACCCAGCTTCCCCAGCATAGGGAAGAAGGAGGAGTTGGCCCAGTATGCCTTTTCTTGGCATCTTTCCTTTCCTACAGCCTCCGCAATCAACTAAATGCAGGAAGCGAAGGGACCAATACAGATGCACACTGACTCCAAATGTTGCCGGAAAACAGAAATAAGATATAGACAAATTCTCTCTCCCTAAAACTTGCCCCCCAAAGTGCCACCTTGTGTCTGCACTACACCAAGACTCCACAAAAGTACCAATCTGGGCTTTGGTGCACTACTACTGAACATAACGCCCTCATGTCAATGAGGAAGAACCCAGGATACAAGATGAATTCCTTAAAACTAAAACTCCTTAAAAAGATAAGGAAATTTATCAAGAGAGCATCTTAGATCTAGAAGTTTCTGGAATAAATTAGAGAATTTCAACAAGCCATTCTAAAGGCTCTGAGAGAAATGGAAACATACTGGCAGAGCACTATGGCTGAGATAAACAGCAGAAATAAAGAGATGAATGACATAAACAAGAAAAACTCCATGAACAAAAGAAACAATTTAACAAAGGAATTCAAACCCTAAGGAAGATTGACATAGAAATGTGAGAGGTAAATAATAGAATAAAATAAGTGAGAAACAATATACTGCCATAGAAACTGGGCCAATGACATGGAGAAAATAATTAGTGATATTGAAGATCAGAACATGGAAATAGCTAAGAAAGAGGAAGGGAGGGAATATAGAACCAAAAGGATTTAAAGCATTCTGCAAGAACTTTCTGACTCCATGAGACAAAACAATATCAGTATAATAGAAATCGAAGAAGGGGTACAGCACTCTACAGAGAGCACACGCAAACAAATAGTAGAAGAAAATTTTCCAAACCTATGGAAATATCTGGAACCCCAAGTTCAAGAAGAAAACAGGTCCCCTGGATACCTGGACCCTAACAGATCTTCTCCAAGACATATGGTACTAAAGATATCCCAAACTAAAGAGAAAGACACAACTCTCAAGGCAGCCAGTGAAAAAGGAACTATAACTTTTAGAGGAAAGCCCATCAGGATGGCATATTTCTCAGCAGAAATGCAGCATTCCAGAAGGGGGTGGAATCCAATTTACAAAAACTGAAAAGAGAGTAACTTATAGCCAAGAATAATTTATCCAGCAAAATTATTTTTCAGATATGAAGGTGGAATAAAGACCTTCTCAGACACAGAGAAGCGAGGGAATTTGCCAGGAGAAGGCCAGCACTCCAAGAATACTGAAGGAGTCTCTTCGACCTGAAGCAAAACGTGAGGAAAAATGGAACCAAATTGGGGCAACAGGAAAAAAAACAAAAATAAAACAAATCAAACAAAGAAGTAAGTAATGGTCACAGAAAATACTCCTATATCGATCATCACTCTAAAAGTTAATGACCAAAAACACCAATAAAATTACACATAGTAGCAGACTAGATTCAAAAACAGAATCTATTTATGTGCCGTCTCCAAGAAACTCACATCAGCATTAAGGAGACAAACACAGATTCACAGTGAAAGGATGGGAAACAATACTTCAACCAAGTGGTAATCAGAGAAAACCAGGAGATGCCATACATATCCCGAATGAAATAAACCTCAGGTTAAAAGGGACAGTAAAATACAAGGACGGACATTACATAATGATAAAAGGCACAATACAACAACATTAATACTTGACACTAATTAATGTATATGTTCCTAACGAGGATGCACCAAAAGAGACAAAGAAACTTCTAACAGATTTGAAAGGAGAAACTGATGAATACACAATCATTGTGGGAGACTTAAACACCGCACTACCAGCCATGGACAGATCATCCAAACAGAAAATAAATAAGGAAACATCAGCACTGAATGACACATTACAGCAATTGGCCATAATTGATATTTGGAGGACACTTCATCCAGCAAAAGGAGACTTTTCCTTCTTTTCTAGAGCACAGGGAACATTCTCAGAGATATCCCACATGCTACGAAAGAAAAGTAGCCTCAGAAAATTCAAGAACATTGAAAGTATACCATGAGTATCCTCATACCTCCATGCTTTGAAATTGGAGATCAAATGTAAAAGGAAAGCAGAAAAAAAAACACATACATGGAGATTAAGAACAGCTCATTGAAAAAGGTCTGGAAAAAGAACAATAAAAGATGAGATTTAAAAATATATACAAATTACTGACAAGGAAATCACAACATACCAGAATTATTGGGACACAGCGAAAGCAGTGAAAAGATGGAAATTTATATCAATACAGGCCTGTCTTAAGAAACAAGAAAAATCACAAGGAAACAACTTCACATACGATCTTAAAGAACTAGAAATAGAAGAGCACACAAACCCAAAAGTCAGCAAAAGAAAGGAAATAATAAAAATTAAAATAGAGGTATACCAATTAGAGAACGGGAGGACAATAGAAAAAATTAATATTACAAAGAGCTGGTTCTTTGAGAAAGTCAACAAAATTGACAAAACCTTGGCGAGACTAATCAAAGGATGCAAAGAGAGGACACAAATATCCAAAATTACAAATGAAAGGGGAGAAATTACCCCAAATACCACAGAAATATATAGCATTATAAGAAAATCTTATGAAGAAATTTATGCCACTAAATTTAACAACCTAGAAGAAATGGACAAGTCTCTAGAACCTTATAGCTTACCTAGACTGATCGAAGAAGATCTCAATAATCTAAATAGACCAATCATAGTAAAGAGATTAAAATGACTATCCATAATCTCCCTAAAGGCAAAAGCCATGGACCAGATCATTTCACCAGTGAGTTTTACCAAGCATTCAAAGAATAATAAACACCTATCCTCCTCAGACTCCTCCAGAAAATTGAAGACACAGCAATACCACCTAATTCCTTCTAGGAGGCCAACATTACTCTAATACCAAAGCCTGGAAAAGACAATACAAAGAAAGAAAATTATAGACCAATATATCTGATGAACAGAGATGTAAATTTTCTAAACAAAATATTAGCAAACAGAATATAGCGATGCATCAAAAAGTTCATACATCAAGATCAAGTGGGATTCATCCCAGGAGCACAAGGAGGGTTCAACATATGAACATCAATCTATGTGATACACCACATAAACAAAATCAAAGATAAAGAACGTATGATCATTTCCCATTGATGCAGCAAAAGCTTTCAAGAAGATACAGCATCCATTTATGATCAAAACACTAAATAAAATAGGTATAGAAGGAAAGCATCTCAACATAATAAAGGCCATATATGACAAGGCCTCAGCTAACATCATACTAAATGGGGAAAAAGCTGAAGCCTATTCCCTTAAAATCAGGAACAAGACAGGGATGCCCCCTGTCACCACTGTTATTTAATATAGTAATGGAACTTCTAGCCACATCAATCGGGCAAGAGAAAAGAATCAAAGTTATCCAAATTTGAAAAGAGGGAGTCAAATTGTCAATATTTGCCCATGACATGACGCCTTATATAAAAAATTCCAAAGATTCTACCAGGAAACTATTAGAAGCAATATAAGAATAGAGTAAAGTCGCAGGATAAAAAATAAATGTAACAAACTATAGAAATGATCCCTGAAAGTATAGTCTTTGTTAGTCTGTATAAAGAATGTACTCCAGAGCTCTATCCTGTCTCTGCCTTATGTCTGTCATTGATTGAAAGTTCTCCTTTGTTATAGTGCTGAATAAACTGTGTGGATTGCTAAAAATAAAATAAATAAATAAATGTAAAATAATCAACAGCATTCCTATATACAATCAACAAATCCACAAAAAAAGAAATGAGGGAATCAATTCCATTTGCTATCAAAACAAAATGAATAAAATACCTGAGAATTAAGTTAATGAAGAAAGTGTCAGACTTATACACAGAAAAGTATAAGACACTTTTGAAAGAAAATGAAATAGACTTTAAGAGGGGGAAAAATATCCCCTGTTCATGGATAGGAAAATTTCACATTCTTAAAATGGACGTGCTGCCTAAAGCAATATACATATTTCATGCAATATCCATGAAAATTCCACAATCACACTTTCATGAAATAGATGAAAGAATTAGTAAATTTATATGGAACCACAAATGACCTCGAATTACCAAAGCAATACTGCATAAAAAGAGTAAGGCTGGTGGCATTACATTCCCTGACTTCGATTTCTATTACAAAGCATCAATAGTCAAAACAGCTTGGTACTGGCAGAAGAACAGAAATATAGACCAATGGAATAGAACTGAAAACCCAGAAATGAACCCAGAAATTTAAGGACAAATAATTTTCGATAAAGGAGCAAAAAACATTCAATGAGGAAAAGACAGCCTCTTTAGTAGTGCTGCTGGGAAAACTGGAATAATATGTGCAAAAAATTTACTTGACCTGTGAACTCTCTCCATATGCAAAAATTAACTCAAAATGGATTAAAGACCTTCATATCAGACCTGCAACAATAAACAATATAGAAGAAAACATAGGTAATAAATTTATAGACCTAGGAGTCAAGAAAGACTTCATGAGCCTGACCTCAAAGGCAAGGGAAGTAAAAGCAAAAATAAATGAATGGGATTTAATCAAACTGAAAAGCTTCTGCACAGGAAAAGAAACCATCCAAAAGGCAAAGAGACAGCCAACTGAATGGGAGAAAATATTTGCAAATAACGCATCAGATAAGGGTCTAATATCAAAAATATATAAAGAACTAATAAGATTTTTTTTCACCTTTACTAATCATTTTTATTTTATTTTTTTAATTCATTTTTATTGTTAGACTTATTGGGGTGACATCTCTTAGCAAGGATTACATATGTTTCAGGCTTACAGTTCTACAGTGCATTGTCAACTGGTTGTATAATAAGTTCATCACCTAATGTGAGTTCTCTTTCAATCACCTCATATTTAGCTTCCCCCCTCCTCTCACACCCCCTCCCCTTTCACCCCTCCCTAAACCACTCGTCCCCAAATAAACATTAAACTATTGATTGTGTCCATGGGTTATTTGTTTGTTCATTTCTTTTTTTCTTTGCTTTCAGTTTTATATTCCGCATAGGAGTGAAATCATGCAGTTCTTTGTTTTTTCTGTCTGGCTTATTTCACTTAGCATGATGATCTCCAGGTCCATCCATTTTTGTCGCAAATGGCAATATTTCATCTTTTCTTACAGCTGAGTAATATTGCATTGTGTATATGTACCATAGCTTCTTTATCCGGTCATCTGTCACAGGGCACTTTGGCTGTTTCCATGTTTTGGCCACTGTGAACAGCGCTGCGATGAACA